>JACEEZ010021826.1:502500-505000 GCA_016584305.1 Chionoecetes opilio | reverse complement strand
ATAAAAAGGATGCAATCAGCATATGCCAAGTAACATCTAACAACATTTCTTGTTTCTTACTATAATTTTGTGTTGGCCCCAGTCAGAGCTTATCTTATTTTTGTAAGAAAAAAAAGGCTATTTGAGATCCGGGGCTATTCATAAAACATTCGGGGCTACAGCCCCCAATGCCCAGGCCTAACTACGCCTATGGTTGCAGGTATGGTGATAGTTGTGGTGGTGATTCTTGCACTGGTGATGGTGATGGTGGTCTGTATCTGATATGGTTTTACTGTACTTATGTTGTATTGAATGATGTTAAGGCAGGATCCACATCTCTCATTTGGAATATTTTCTGGTGGGGAATGATTTCTTGGACGTTACAAGGCCCCGCTTACCTACGTCTTACCTACGTATGTACTTTTTCATGTCTCTTCAATTTTTCAATGTTTTGTTCATTAACATCACTTACGTATCTCTTTTTTTTTCTCCTTCGTCTTATTCTCTTTTCTCTATTCTTTCGTTCTTTCCTTAATCTCATTTCGTCTCTCTCTCTCTCTCTCTCTCTCTCTCTCTCTCTCTCTCTCTCTCTCTCTCTCTCTCTCTCTCTCTCTCTCTCTCTCTCTCTCTCTCTCTCTCTCTCTCTCTCTCTCTCTCTCTCTCTCTCTCTCTCTCTCTCTCTCTCTCTCTCTCTTAGTTTCCTTCGTCCCCTTAGTACTCATCTTCCTCCGCATGATCCTCATTTATTTGTTGCTCCTCTCACTCATCTTTTATGTAAGTTTTCTTCTTCATATTTCTCTACACTTTCCTAGTCGCTTAATCTCGTGGATGGTATTTCCCGCCTTTATGTTAAGTTTCCTTACATCCTCGTACTTCATCATTCACTCAAATATATAGCGCCTTCATAGCTTCCTCTTCACTGACATTTCTCTTGACCGAATCCTCCTCTCCCATCTTCAACATATGGATCAACCAGCTTGGCAGGCACTAGTGAGATTGGGTTTCCCTAGGCGTTACACTAAGCATGTTCTGCACTTAACCCCTTGAGACCCAGACCGTAATTTTCATTGTAATTTAGCTACCATTAGTCGATTTTTAGTGACTATAAGCAATATTTTATAGCTATAACCTGTTTATTATCAATGTCCTCTAACTAATTTGGTATATTAAGTTACTTTTCGTAATTTTATGGCTCGACAACATACGATTTTTTAAGGCAAAGGAAAGATCTGTGTGTGAAGAAGTTAAATATCAGAAAACGGTTTCAATTCAGATAAAAAATACATGTGATTTAAGTGGCTCGGCGTTGAACACAAAGGGTTGAACAGGGTGTTAGTCAGCTGTCTCATGGGGCCCCGCGCTGAACCACTTCCCATTTGAGCATCGTCGCTCCTTGATGGGTTACCACGCCCCAGGGGGAGAATAGTAGAACAATCTTTTACTCCCAGAAAGTGGGTTTTGTCTTAGGTTAGGGAGCGCCATGGGAGAGATATCATATTAAGGAAGAAAGGGAAGTAAGGGTTTTAGGATAAGTAGAAGAGATCGTAAAGTAGAACATATTACTTTTGTGATAGCTGTTATAGTATTCCACAAGTAATAGTGGGCCACGTTATAACCGTACAATCCCTAGCTCACTTATAACACCTAAACATACATAATCAAGATTGTTCATTTAGTGGTTGGCGTATGTGCTTATCTGTAGTTACTTAGTGGGAATCGGTGTTATGTTACTCATATGTGTAGTGGATAGCGAGATAACGTGAATGTATCCTTGTCCCGGTACGATACTTTCTACTTTCATTGGCTACTTTCGACTGATTTTCGATAATTTATACCTGTCTGGTTCACTGATACCGAAACAACAAATAAAGAAAATGTATACGAAGGAGCTGTCGAGGGTTTTGTTTCCACTTTCTCTAAAACTGGAATTTAGTTCTTGTTCCGTCACTCCTTTGAGCACGTGCACGGTACCGCTGCTGTGAGCAAAGGGTAACATTCTTAGTATGAAAAAAGTCTTTACCGAAAGGTTGTGTTTGATGAACCGGGCACCAAACCCTTGGACAGGTATACACGTGGGTGCAATCAGGAAATTGAGTAAGACATCATGCAGGTGTAAAAGTTGAGCTAGCGAACAGAGAGAGAGAGAGAGAGAGAGAGAGAGAGAGAGAGAGAGAGAGAGAGAGAGAGAGAGAGAGAGAGAGAGAGAGAGAGAGAGGAAAGAAGGCAGAAACACAGGTGCTTACTCGTAGATCCAGGGATATAGAAATATGACAATAGTATATAGTACGTGGTGTGCAGAATTACCAGATGGCTTGTCTTAGGAGAAATCTTTACTTCTAGTGCTATAAAATAGTACTAGAAGTAGTATATAGTATGTATGTCCTCCCCTATATATTATATATATATATATATATATATATATATATATATATATATATATATATATATATATATATATTATATATATATATATAAATGTGTATATATATATATATTATATATATATATATATATATATTAT
>JACEEZ010021826.1:487500-500000 GCA_016584305.1 Chionoecetes opilio | reverse complement strand
CGAGGACACCTTTTTGGCAGGCAATTTTAGTTTCTTCTTAGGGGATAGGGGGTCTAAATGACTACATACTATAAAAGGTGGCAGACTTTGATATAACTTAACATTTATAACCTTTTTTGTAGGCAATTTTTGTTTCTTCTTAGGGGATAGGGGGTCTAAATGACTACATACTATAAAAGGTGGCATAATTTGATATAACTTAACATTTATAACCTTATTTGTAGGCACTTTTTGTTTCTTTTTAGGGTATAGGGGGGTATAAATGACTACTACATACTACAAAAGGTGGCATAATTTAATATATCTTAACCTTTATAACCTTTTTTGTAGGCATTTTTTTGCCTAATCCTTTGTGGATTGACTCAGCGAGACAATCTGAGCACACCGCCCGCTACTACCCGCCGCTTCCCGCCGCTCCACACGTCTGCACACATATATCGTCGCCGTATAGGTTGTAAATGGGTGCTAAGCTCTCGGGAAGGGCACAGCTTTCTTGCTGTACCCATAAAGGATGCAAGTATATGCCATATCGCACAAAATATATATTAAAAACCCCCAAAATTCTTCAAGTACTATATTTTTTTCTGAGTCTCCGTGTATTTGTATAGGGCTGGCCTGGGAGGCTTACTCATGTGACGTCACCAGCAAGTTTCGCGCCACGGCTGGAATGTGGCTGTTGTTTTTCCCGCGCTTTTTACAAAAGTCATGTTTTTAGGGAAATAAGGCGTGGAAATGAATTATTTTTTGTGGATTAGGTATTTTGAATGATGATTCAACATAATTATGCAAAGAAAAAATGGGTCTGGACGATTACTTTAAGTTCGCGTGATGACAATTCTCTCTCTCTCTCTCTCTCTCTCTCTCTCTCTCTCTCTCTCTCTCTCTCTCTCTCTCTCTCTCTCTCTCTCTCTCTCTCTCTCTCTCTCTCTCTCTCTCTCTCTCTCTCTCTCTCTCTCTCTCTCTCTCTCTCTCTCTCTCCACCTTAATGGCTCGTGTGCTGTAGCGCTGCGTGCCTCTGTAAGCTGGTGTTTAGCTGCCACGAAATAGTGTAAGAAATACTTTTGTTATGAAGTAATAATTGCATCATTATCACCACGGGGTAATTCTCACTTCTTCCTCATAAGTCATTTGTTTGTGTCTTGATAGTTCTTGTGTTATATCCTGTTTCATGTATGATTGTAGTGTGTCAGTGGTGTTTGATGTTATATAGTTTCTTGTAATAGCACCAATATAGCTATCTTGAAAGCTGTTTTCTCATATTCCTTTGTTTCCTACCGTTCGACTTCTTCCTTGCCCCTCCACTTGCCTCCCTCATTTTTTTCCCTCGTTGTGTTATACCTTCCGTCTCTCCCTCCTTCCTGTGTGGCATGTTTCTTGTGAGGGTCTGATTTATGATAGCGCGCTTTGTGGTGGCATCATCCATCACACGACACTGGATGGATGTCGAAAAGTTGTTAAATTTGCATAGGTTTTTGTCCTCCCGTCTCTAGTAATGTCAGACAGACACACACACACACACACACACACACACACACACACACACACACACACACACACACACACACACACACACACGCACGACACACGCACACACACACACACACACACACACACACGCACGCACGCACGCACGCACGCACGCACGCACGCACGCACGCACGCACGCACGCACGCACGCACGCACGCACGCACGCACGCACGCACCACCGCACGCACGCACGCACGCACGCACGCACGCACGCACGCACGCACGCACCACGCACGCACGCACGCACGCACGCACGCACGCACGCACGCACGCACGCACGCACGCACGCACGCACGCACGCACGCACGCACGCACGCACGCACGCACGCACGCACGCACGCACGCACGCACGCACGCACGCACGCACGCACGCACGCACGCACGCACGCACGCACGCACGCACGCACACACGCACACACACACATCGCGCGGTCATTACACCGCGCGATGGTCAGGTGACAGCGTGCCGGGCTCCCATCTGTGGGTAGGCGGTTCGAATCCTCGCGCTCCCGGGGATTTTTCACTGACAAATTCGGGCGGTTACTGTCCCCCTTGAGCAAGGGGATGGGGGTGTGTGGTGTGTGAGGTCCCAGCATTGCCCAAAGATCGGTAATAATGAGATCCAAGCTCGCACTGAGAGGATGAAAACTGGCGATCGCGAGCCAGCTCGCGTGGACAAGACCATGGGTGAATAACACACACACACACACACACACACACACACCACACACACACACACACACACACACACACACACACACACACACACACACACACTAAGATATGTGGGTATGTGTAATGACAGCATATTTGTTTAACTTTAAAACCTGCATAATTTGCCAAACGAAAAAAAAACCACACACGAAATGAGTACAAATTTTGCCCCGCGTTAAACACGAAACTTCAAGCCAATGTTTGGAAACAAAGCAGAACGACAAATCATAAAACATAATGAGCGTATTCAAGTAGAAATTATATGACTTACTCCAACAATGAAAAAAATATCAACATTAAAAGAATTAAAAAAAGGAATGTAGAAAATAGAAGATAAAGCACACACATAAGCGGCCACATTATAGAAAGCACCAGAACTGGAAATGGCATGATATAACGAGCTAAGTATTGAACATTATGACCCATGAACATGCCACACAGTCTACTGAGCCACGGCCCATTAAGGAAGTGGTGCTGGTGACTTCCAAGTAAAGAGAAACAACAGCAGGGGGTCAGGTCAGGTCAGGTTCGAGCAATATGTTTCGTGATCGTGACTGTGTGTGTAAGGAGATACTATTACTGGCATGTGTTACGAATACTTTTTTTTTTTTTTTTTTTACAACATTGGGTAATATATAATGCCATAATGTCATTCATCGTGAAGACAAGGCCACCATTTAACCCCTTGAGGCCCAGAACGTAATTTCCATTGTAATTTGGTGCCATAAGACGATTTTTAGTGAATATAAGCAATATTTTATAGATAATGACCTGTTTAGTAGCTTCGTCGACTATCAAATTTGGTATATTTAGTTAGTTTTCGTAATTTATAGCTAACAACAGACATTTTTTTCTTCTAGCAAAAGAAAGATCTGGGTGTGAAGGGGTTAAGAAGTATATAGGCAAGACACCCTCGTCACTGTCTAGTCTTCAGCCCCGCAGATTAATTTACTGTGTTAACGTGCTGTATGTAAGTGCATCACTAAATCACGAATCGATAATGTACACTTGTTTAATCATCGATACTAGCTCTAGCGTACTTGATTAGATGTTTCACTGCAAGTCTTAGTTATTAGAATAAAGGATGATACTCATGTTCCTGTTCTTGTCACATCACAAACATTACACATTTCGAGATATTGTTTTCATTTAATCTGCTTTCATCGAATAGTCTGCGAACGAAAACTGAATATCATCTGTCTCGTACTCATTAATATTACTCGTACTCATTAATCGTCTCATTAATAAATTCTAGCAAGACAAAAGCGAGCAACAGATGGGATTTATTGCGCTGTTAGGTGATGCCACGACACACCCCTCCCTGGTAATTAGCGGCAGTAATGAACTTCTCCTCCACACGTGTAGGGACATCTCTTACTCATCTCCATGTGCTGAAATCTGTTAATTTTGATAGCTATCTTTCACTTACACTTGTTACCGTGCTCTCAGCTATTAGAAATATCTT
The DNA here is from genome assembly GCA_016584305.1 of Chionoecetes opilio. NCBI lineage: Eukaryota > Metazoa > Arthropoda > Malacostraca > Decapoda > Majidae > Chionoecetes > Chionoecetes opilio. The sequence continues at coordinate 496,293 of JACEEZ010021826.1, read as the reverse complement.
ACACACACACACACACACACACACACACACACACACACACACACACACACACACACACACACACACACACACACACACACACACACACACACACACACACACACACACACACACACACACACACACACACACACATACACACACATAGGCCCGTACCGAGAGTTCAAGCCGGTAGAGCGACGAACGGCGAGGTAGCGACGAGCGGCAGACCTTCAAATTATTACCGAGAGTCGACACTGAAGGTTGGTTGAGGTCTCACGCGCCCGTCGATGTAGTGGCAACAGTGCTGCTTCAGACTGCGTAGCCAGAGTACGACTATAAATAGTATATAATGCGAATTTGCCCCTATACTTATCAAAAACATCAACAGAAACGTTGCGATCGGCTATGAAGTTGGTGAAATATATATTTAATGAAGTTAATTAACAGTAGAGGCGTGTATACGTAAGTTTCTCTTACCGCTCATGTGAATATGTGCGGTACGAGAAACGTGCTGGCGGGTTTTGGCAGCGACCTTGATGATGGCGGTAGCTCAAGCCGCTACCCACCTCGCTATCCTGAACCTCCTTCATTATTGTCACTAAAATCACTTATTGCCGCATATGTAATACCTAATAATCTTATACTTATACTTAAATACATATTGGCAAGAATTTTTTTTAACATATCTCTTAATCCCTCCAGATTAGGAATGTAATAAAAATTCATCGAAGGTTGAGGCGAAGACATGGGTGTACCCATGTCTTCAACCTTGACCGCCAACTTTCCTCGCTGCTCTTCCTTCCAAAACAAACCCCTCTTATGGTAAGCGAAGGTCTGCCGTTCGTCGTTCGTCGCTCTACCGTCATGACTCTCGGTACGGGCCATAGTGTCTGTCTTCCTTTTCGGAGACTTGAAAATGGCCACTTATGTCAGTGCTTTACCGCTGTGTGTGTGTGTATGTGTGTGTGTGTATGTGTGTGTGTGTGTGTGTGTGTGTGTGTGTGTGTGTGTGTGTGTGTGTGTGTGTGTGTGTGTGTGTGTGTGTGTGTGCGTGCGCGGGTGCGGGTGCGTGTGCGTGTGCGTGTGCGTGTGCGTGTGTGTATGTGTGTGTGTGTGTGTGTGTGTGTGTTCAGGAAAGTCCTTGGTGGGGGATCACGATGCCTGCCACGGCTGCACGACTTCTCAAGTTTATCCGTTCAGGAAATGGAAACATATACCAAGGGACTACTTTCGAGTTTATCAAATTAAGGAATAGGATTCAGTAATTTGCGTTAGGAGGACCCACGCATATGGTCTGCATGCGATGTTGGAAGGCATTTGGAAGGCGCACCCTCGACCGTGGTTACTCTGCATGCAGCCCTTTACTCTGGTGCGTGTTTGCTTGTCCGTGCATGTTACGCGCGTCCATGTGTGAAAGGCAGTCTAGGGGAGACGCCGAGGAGCTATACAAGGTGAAAATGTCCTATTAAAGACCTGAAGGAAACTGATAAAGGGTTGGTGGTGATGAAGGGCCGGGATGGAACGGTTTTGAGCATAAGCTTGAGTTATAGCTCAGGGAAGATTACTTGTGAGCCTTCTATGTGGCGAGTGTTGGCGACTGCACGAACACCTTCCCCCCGCTTTACCAGCTTTTACCCTCTTCTCTATCGTCTTTTGTACATCGTTCCCACTCTCTTATTCTACTTGTCCCTTATCATCCCAAAATCCCACTTTGAAGCTTCTCTCAATACAGGCATTTTGGTTTTATAGTTTATTTTTGCAGCCTCGTTTATCTTGTAAAGGATGAAATTATGAGACCGTTTATTCGTTCTTTCAAAACTACCATAACTCAGGTGTTCCGAAGTTTTCCTTACCTGTAAAGCGTTCTCTGTATCCAATCAACATCTTTTCCGTGACAGGTATTGATGTAAATACGGTTTTTTTTTTTTTTTTTTTTTTTTTTGGACATCACAAATGTCAAATAAATGCTCTTTGCTAAGGGCAAAAACACAGAAAAAAATAGACGACAGGAAGATACAGGAATTAACTTTTAGAAATTTAGAGCGATGGACGAGCGTGAACCCTGTTAACGATGAACAAATATGGTTCAGTTATTACAATGCAACTAATCACTCTACCTTTCCTCTTATGTAAACGTGAAATAATCAATGAATCCGTATCGCTTATCCTTAGAATATCGCAGTTACGTATCTGACCACATCCTCGAATCACCACATCCTCGAAATGCCTTTGGAGGGATCACTTCAAGTATCACGTTGACGGCTTTTCGTTTTCTCGTTCATTCGGTGTCAACTTTTTGTATTGGTAGTTTTATAAGAACATCAGAAAATAACGAAGCTACAAGAGGCCGTGAGACCTCACGTGGTAGTTCCTGTTACTTAACACTACCTACATCCACCTTTCATCCCCATCCATGAATTTATCTAGCTTCCCTTTAAAGCTCTCTAATGACTCCGCACTAACTACCTGTCTACTGATTCCATTCCAATCATTTACCACCTTATTTGTGAACCAGTTTTTCCCTATTTCTTTTTTAAATCTATGCTTTTCCATACAGCTTGAATCAGTTACTTCTCGTTTATCGGCTTTTCCAACACAATTCACTATCAACACACTCCTTTTGACATAATCCTGTTAGGCACTTGAAGATAATTCATTCATGCACTCCTTAATACTTTCCTTTCCCTTCTTCCTTCCTTCATTTATTTATTATACAGGAACTACCACGTGTAGGTCTCATGGCCTCTTGTAGCTTCTTTATTTTGATATTTTCTTATGTTCTTATTCCTAACCCTGCCTCCTTAAACTTCTCATCTCCTCCTCCTTCTCCTCCTCCTCCTCCTCCTCCTCTCTTCCTCCTCTTATTTTCCTTCTCACTTCCTCCTCCTTCTCCTCCTCCTAGTCCTACATCCTCTGCCACCCACTCACCTTCCTCTCTCTCTCTCTCTCTCTCCCCTCTCTCTCCTCTCTCCTCCTCTCTCTCTCTCTCTCTCTCTCTCTCTCTCTCTCTCTCTCTCTCTCTCTCTCTCTCTCTCTCTCTCTCTCTCTCTCTCTCTCTCTCTCTCTCTCTCTCTCTCTCTCTCTCTCTCTCTCTCCTCTCTTCTCTCTCTCTCTCTCTCTCTCTCTCTCTCTCTCTCTCTCTCCATTTCCTGACGACAAATGGGGCAGACGTGTGCTGTTTGTCTGTCTGTGGCTCGACTGATGACGTATCGTCGTATCGTATTTACTGTTCTGCGATGCCGTCCGGGTGGCACCGCAGGTAGGGAAGAAGGGAGGTGAGGAACTCGTAGTGCAGGACACGTCTTTGTTTATCTTCTGATTTGTTTTAGGGGTGTCTAGGGATGGCGTTAACTACATTTATTTATGAGAGGCCACCGATTTATTTTGACAGGCCAAAGGAAATTACAAAGATGGGGATAGTTTGACTTGTTTGTTTATTTTGTTTTCCTACACAAACACACACAGACAGAGGTGCTATGCTATCTTCCGTCTCAACAGTGATACCAGATGTCACCTTTTCCGTGGTTCCTACATAGTCTCTACAAATATATTATAGCCTTGAGTCCACAGTAACATATATTCCCCACATCTCATCTCTAATATATCCCGCCCTCACACTTCCTCTCTACTCTTCGCATGTTTCAATCCTGCCAACCCTTTTCTTATTCCCGACGACTTCCCATCTCGCCACTGCTTCCCCGTCCTCTCATCTCCCCCTCACTTCCCTTCCTTTCCTCCTGCTCATAACATTCCATCGTCCGCTGAAATTATTTTTCCCGCGTGGCCCATCGGAGACGCTCGTAGAAGCGACGCATTAATTACAGTCGAGCTGATTAGTGCAATCTTGTTCGAGTGTGTTGACATTGATGATGTTTTAGGAAGGCGCGAGCGTGCGAAGTGAGGAAGAATACTTCAAGGCTTCATTCAGGAGAGTAATATGAAGCGTTGCATGTTGCAGTCGTGAGAGCAATGAATATAGATTCGGTAATTGAATGGAAGTAAAACTATTCAGATGGTTATCAAGGAACAGAATTACAATATTATGAATAATAGAAACGGAACTAATGAATTCAACCAGCTGAATTTAGTGTGTAATTCACCCACAGTTTGATCACGTGCTGGACACGCAATCGCCAGCTGTGTAACTGCCCGTGATACCAGGGAAATATTTTCGAGTCGTGGGTTGGATTCGAACCTGTGCACGTCAAGTAACACACAGACAGATCTTACCACTGTACCACACGATTTAGTTTATAGACTTTAGTAATTGTTGGGCTCGATCGGTATATGTGTCGCGTGCCAGCAATATGTCCCCGTTGAGGACTAATGAATCCATGCCAGGTAGTTTTGTTTGTATTACTGATTGACTTAAAGCACTTTATAATTACCTTCCCTAACTAATCATATATATTTTGTATTGTTAATGAATATTTGCTTTGGAGACGAACTGTACCATTGAGTTCAGGGTTTATACCAGGATTATTGAAAACTATGAAGTCAATTATAATGTTGGAATTGATTGAAAATTGAATCTGAAATAATTTTGGCCTCCACTTACACTCCATGCAGGTTTATGTGGGAGAATTATCTCTTTTTATTATCTTCGTGTTGTAAATGTAATAGACGTGGACGGGTCAGTGACGTTTATGCTTGAATATTATTGATAGATAAGATAAAACCCTTGTTAGTGCTGGTATTGCCTCAGTATGTGTGTGAATTGTATATGTGCTATCACCAAAATTCTGATATTAGTAAGCTTTTATTCAGGTTTCAAAAATAATTCAATAGGTCATACGTGATATATTATTAACTATACTATTCATTGTTATTTATTTGTTATTATTTATGTGCAGTCACCAAAACCCAGATATTCGTAAGTTTGTATACAGGTTTCATAGGCAATTCAATAGGTCATACCTGATATCTAATTAAACAAGATCAGCTAAACGAATATCAAAGAATGAAATAAAAAAAAAACATCAAGAGGTGAAAAATACGTTTAGAAGAATTTTTAAAACGAAGCTTAGATACACCTACTTTGCATCATCATTTCAGGCTGGATTTCGCGGAATTAATCAAAGTGCTGTGTAATTTTCCTATCCCTCGCATTCCAGCACAACTCGCTTTTTTCCCTTTCAGAACGTAATGAAACAGTGAGTAAAAGTTTCTCTTTGATTAGTGTACTGATTTGTCGGCAGAAATATTACTAGCATGAATTACGTGCGTTAACCTAAGAGCGCGTGTTATCAGATTATTATTAAATGGCTAGATCTCTTGATGGGATTAACATTAAATCAACATTTGGTGTGTCTAGTATTTAAAGTAATGTATATTATTTTTGCATAAACAGTCGCACGCACACACGAACACGCGCACACATGCAGGTACGAACCATGCACGTACGGACTGTGCGTGTGACTGTGTGTGTGTGTGTGTGTGTATATATGTTATGAGCTAGAATTAGACAAGACTATACTAGAAAGGCAGTTATATTACCCGCTGCGTTGTACAAACAGGGCACCATCACCACATAAGCATTTCTTAAGGTATAAAAAGAAAATCGGTGATAGATTGATAAAATGAAGAAAACATAAATGAAGTTATTGCTGGTTCTGTGGTTTTGACAGCATCAGGATATAGTTCTCGTTGTGGCGGTGGATGTGTCGCAACAATCCTTGGGGAAGGGAGAGGGGGGTAGGATCAGGTGCAGGACATCAGTGCCGAACTTCTGACAAAACTTCCTGAGGTAGTTGTCAAGACTGTCGAGAACCATGCATTATATCCCGACAGTTTCTTAACAACTCAGAGCCTTACGGAGTGTAATACATAACTTTATTTTGATACACTCTCAGACACTCACTCACAATGACACTACAAATTCATCTCTTCACCACGAGAAAATAGGCTTTACAACAATTATTAATCGCATCACCACGAAAAAATTTACTTTACAACAATATTTTGTTTTATTATTCATCTCCTCAGTCCTCACCACGAGAAAACAGGCTTTACAACAATAGTTCATCTCTAAAGCTTGCACAAAACATCTGACCACTTATCTAATCTGATATTCAAGTGCAGGTTTTCATTATACTATATTATATACATTTTTTTTCATTAACATCCTACTTTCTTATACGGATAAACAACGTAATTGTGGCAGCCTATTATGTGGCCCCTCGTGTGTTCAATGTTCATACCTCCAGGAGAGCTATTACTGATTAGACATATCTATCATCCCTCCCTCCTTCGATCCTTTCATTAGATTTTTTCTTTTTCCCTTTCCTCACACTCACCACTTGAATGTCAAATGCGTAATAAAGTACAGGAGGACAAGACGTATCCGATAAAGAGTGAATTGATGCTGAGAATACAAAAAAAAAAAAAACTTAATGTGTACTTCCTTTTACTACTATATTTTTCTCTTTTCTTCTTCTCACCTTCCCTTTTATGTCCCCTAAAAGCCCCACTCTCCCCTTATCTCTCCTTAGCATCTCCTAACACCGGCTCTGAAAGGGGCTAACTATTCCTTCGGGAAATACCAGACTTTTTCAACAAATGGCCTTTCCCAAACCTACATTTTTCTTAGCCTGACTCACTTTTTTTTTTACTTTTTCTCTCTAAATACATGTGACTGTATTTCAAGAATGTCAACTGTTGCTAATTAATAAAAAAATTATGATAGCACTCCTTTTAAGAATGTTTTTCTACTAATAACACTAAAAACGAATTAATAAATAATAATGAATCTATTGAGCACATCAAAGAAGGAAGAACGTATGATTGAAAACTGGCGGAGAATAATAATTGTACCTAAGAGTAAGTTGTGACAATTTGCAGCAAAGAAACTATAATGGAACCATAAAGTCAATCGCAGGAGAAACTTGTGAGGGGAGAGAACTGAGAATTAGATTAAGGAAAACAAAAGTGATGGTTAGTGAGTATGGAGAGAGCAGGAGAAACTCGAAATGCTTTGATTCAACTGTAAATGACTACTTAGGATCTGAAGCCTTATTGAAAGGATAAGGAGATGATGGAGGAGATAGAAGTGCTATGAAGAGATAGAGATAGAGAAGAGATGGAATATGAAACAACGAATATGAAAATACCAAACAAACTTTACTCTGAATTAGTGCAGCAGTTCCTAATGTACAGAGCAGAAACGAAAGATAGATTTATAGAGATTAAGAAACAAAAATAGATAGCTACGAAAATATATAGATAAGAAACTGAGATACAGAAAGGGAGACACTGGAAAGAGCGACGTGTATGGCATGGAGGCTTCTTAGTATGTGTGTACGAGATAGACAGAACAATGGAAAAATTAATAGGCGTTGTCAAGATTAGGAAGAATGTCAAGATTGCAAATAATGATATTGATGACATGTACACGTGGGCATGGATAAGACAATGGATAAAAATATAAGGAAATCAATGAAGCGGGGAGATAACCTGTGTGGAATCAGATTGAGTAGGTAAATAGAGAGAGGCATACGAGAGCAGGGAGGATGGATAAAGGAGTAAGGAGGATTAAGGGAGGATAAGGGATTAAGGGTGGACTAAGGGATTAGATAAATAGATAAAGGATTAAGGGAGGATTAAGGGAGGATAAAGGATTAAGGAGGATGCATAAGTTATAGAGTACTCCGGAAAAGACTCATCAGGACAATGTATTCCAATCGCCTAAAGAAACCAGGTGAAAAGGATCTGACACTAAATAACAACATTTAGACACCAGAAGAAAAAAAAAAGTGAGGAGTCAACCAACCATGATTTTTTTTTTTTATTGTATGTTAAGTGCCTAATGCATAGAAAAGATTAGTAAACCAATGTTAGAACTTTTGATAGAAATGTAACTGTGGTGATGAATGAAAATATTTGGCAAATTACATTGTGGTGAGCATTGTCTTCTTGATATAAGGCGATAGTGCAAGGGTTAAACAGACAACCAATTGAAGGAGCAAGGAGTCTGTCTGTGGGGGGGCTGAGACTGTCAAGCAAGTTAATCTTTTTTTGATCGGCTTATTCCTGATCCCCAGCTGTTCCGTCTCTGTCAGGGCTGATCAGTTAGTTAGTTAGCGGCAATTACAGCGTCCTCGTTACGGTTATTAAGAGGAAGGCGGGCAGAGTAAAGAAGGAGAAAGAGGAGATAAAGTGGTAACAGGAGCATGGTGAGGAGACGAAGGGATGGAAAGAAAATTATAAGTGCAGCAGCAGATCCTGAAAACTAGATTAACCCCTTGAGACCCAGAACGTAGTTTCCATTGTATTGTAGGTGCCATTAGACGATTTTTAGTGAATATAAGCAATATTTTATAGATATGACCTGTTTAGTCTCCTTGTACACTAACTAATTTGGTATATTCAGGTACTTTTCGTAATTTTATGGCTAACAACAGACGATTTATATAGCAAAGGAAAGATCTGGGCGTGAAGGGGTTAATATACATGCGGAAGAATGTATATATCTTGGTAAAGGGTTTTTTTCACAATAGGAGTAAAAAAGAAACACATGTTGAAATTCATGATTATATAGTCTGATTAAATGTGAAAAAAACATGTATCTGCGCCTACATACAATACATTTTAGATTTGAAAAAGAGAACTACTGTATATGAGAATGGGTGCCGTCCATAGTATTATAATTGATGGGAAAAAATGATATACTCTATCGTGTGTCAATAATTAAAATCCTTTTGTTTCACCTTTTCTGTCCACTCACCACTTAAAAATCCGAGACAACATCCATTTTTTCTATCCACTCACCACTTAGAAATCCGAGACAACATCCATTTTTTCTATCCACTCGCC
>JACEEZ010021826.1:480000-485000 GCA_016584305.1 Chionoecetes opilio | reverse complement strand
ACCCAACACTCATGCCCGTTACTGTTGGGAAGACGTGGACCAAGTGTTCACCTTTAGAAAGGGACGAAACGGAACAGTGTTGTGTATGCTGAGGGGAAGGAAGAAAAATATTAGTATTTTGGGATAGACGCCATGGGGCCACGGCAAGTATTGGTGGGGATTGCCAAGATATTCAAAATTTTCGTCGATTTTCCTTTTATTTTAAGAAGAAAAAGTTTAAAAGGTGTGTAAGGCAAAGAAAAGTGTAGCTAACGCCATAAAAAATGTACTTAACGACGGAAAGCCGTACCAACTTTTCTCGGCCTCCTCGCTTATTTTGGTATCTCTGGAACTACACAGAAAACACAACGAAGGCTTTCCATTGTGAACATTAGAATAGTGCTTCGGATGTGTTAGGTTTCTTTAGGTTAGAGACAATCCTAACCACCGTGATTCTGAACACTTAATTCCTTCACGCCCAGATCTTTCCTTTGCTATATATAAATCTTCTCTTGTTAGTCATAAAATTACGAAAAGTAGCTGAATATACCAAAATTAGCTAGTCGAAAAGATATTAAATAGGTCATATCTATTAAATATTGCTTATAATCACTAAAATTCATCTAATGGTACCCAAATTACAATGGAAATTACGTTTGGGCCTCAAGGGGTTAAACAAACATGCCATGAAAACCCTCACACTGTAGCCTCACCCACCACTGTTTGGGATCATCATGGTCTCGACATGCTACAGGAGTAAGCCTGGTCAATAATAAGAGTGGAGAAGGAAGCCCAATGCATGGATAAATAAAGACAGAATTAGACGGGTCAATAATAAGAGTGGTGAATGAAGCTCAATGCATGGATAAAAAAAGACAGAATTAGACTGGTCAATAATAAGAGTGGTGAAGGAAGCCCAATGCATGGATAAAAAAAGACAGAATTAGACTGGTCAATAATAAGAGTGGTGAAGGAAGCCCAATGCATGGATAAAAAAAGACAGAATAAGACTGGTCAATAATAAGAGTGGCGAAGGAAGTCCAATGGAGAAAAAAAATGAACAGAATAATATTAATAATTACAAGTTTGTGAAAAGTTTTAAGATAATTTGGCGTGCTTTTAATGTAACGCGGAATGAAGTATAATGTCCTACACTTATAAGGTATTACGAAAGGTTAACTTGTCTGATTTATAATGGAAGAGGATAACAGAAGCTGATGATAAGCACAGAGATAGAGTAATAGTGACAATATAATTTTATACATCTGCTGAAGATGTTTAATTTTAGTCTTTTTGCTTAAATGATGTAAAAATAGGCATAAGACAGTAATGTAAAATAAGATTCGTTAAGAACTAATTAAAACTCTGTAATGAGAATATACGAATACTGTGCAAAAGTTTGTGTAGGAGAATTGCAGTTGTTAATCTTTTTAATCGAGGATGGGTGAGCGGCCATAAAGGTGCGCCTACACGTTTATATAACTGTACAAACATGTAGCTACACACCTCATCTAACAGCATGAACGATAAGTTTAGAATCATAACAATTATGAAACTTCGAACAAACATTTCACGTTGACCTCACCACCACAAGCAAGTATCGAAGAATGTATTGCCATTGATTACCTTTGACTCGCAGCAAACTCATAGGTATGGAAGTGAGCAAAAGTTTATCTGCACTAAAAGATCAGATTTTCATGCAGTACCATCAGTGTGTCTTCACCTCTGTTGCCAGGGTGGTGTGGATGCAGGGGGGGGGGGGGGGGGGGCAAGGCAGGTGTCCTTAGCAACATGCTGAAGGAGCCCTAAGCGAGAGGAAGTAAGGAATGCTGTATAAGTCTAAGAAACTTTCGCCGTAATAAGAATTTAGCGTTCAAGTTCTCACGCCCCGGCTGTAAATCTGTTGTAACGGCGCTGACTGGTGCGGGACATACACTCCCCCGAGGGAAAGGGAGAGAATGCGTAGCCGTTTAGTTCATATCGCTGAGTTACAGTTAATGGAACACTAATGGCAGAGTTATTGTGAATTACTGCAAGCATTGTTGTATTGTCAAAAAATTAACGTAAAACTTTTCTCATTATATTTTTTCAGGGTATATGATAACTGATGATTATGATGCTGCGTTTCCAACAAAAGCACCAATGAGTTGATGTTTAATGGCACTATAACACAGACTATGACAAGCGCCAGTGTTGTTCTCGCAGTCATTATTTTAGACTAATATTACCTATAGTATACATACAGTACATCACCACCTTATTTATTATAGAACATGTAAGTATATATCTAGAGTCTGAGCACAATTTCCGGTCACAAAAGTAGACATTATGTACTCAACGGGTATTATGATTTTATGTTTATGATAACTTATGATTATGATTATGATTTTAACGGGTATTATGATATTATGCTCATGATTTTTTTTTTATTATAGAGCATGTAATCATATATCTTAGAGTTTAAGCACAATTTCAGGTCACAAAAGTAGACATTATAATATTATACTCTAATACCATACTATACACGGGTACTATTATTAACTTTGGTAAATGTCCTAAACAATTGCTTTGGTGCTACATGTGAAGAGTTATGCATAATGGTGCGAGCCACAGCTTGTGTTGCGTAGAGACTGTTAGGGGAGGACAGGACTGTGCGTGGAAAGAAGTGGAATGTATATGAATGAGAATCATCAGCGGATTAAGAAATGAAGGATAGAGGAGATCGTGAAGGAGAAAATAATGCAAGTATGTAAAGTCGCGACAAGACGAGGCGCCCTTCCGCCGCAGCGTCCCCGTGACGGACAGACTGGCGGGCCGGGTGGCGGCCAAAGCGGCGTCTGGTGTGCTACAAAAATTTGAGTAAACTAAGAGTTCTCGAGTCTGTTTTCAGTTTACTTATATATTTTCATGTAAATATGCAAATCTTATAATTTTTACTTATTGTTAAGTAATGAATTACTAGTGAACTAGATATGTTTTCTTTTGGTATTCACTCTTCCTGTAAAAAAGTAGTGACTGTAAGAAAAAACATAATGCATTTTTACACAAATAAATCAGTTAATTCATCTATCTGTTTCCGCTCACATGTGCGTGGGTATATTGTGTGTGTGTCATTTACCCACGGGTTTGACCACGCGAGCTGAACTCGCGATTACGATTACCTGGCCAGCTGTTATCCTCTCGGAAAGGGCTTTGAGTTCATAGTGACTGATCTTTAGGCAATGTTGGAACCTCACACACCACACACACACTCATTCCCTTGCTCAAGGAGGACAGTAACAGCTTTTGCTGTCACCGGAATCCACCCTGAACGGGGCTGTAACTGCTGAATTGCTGACCGCAAGCGGAGATGCTTCCAATCTGACCACACATACTGGTTTTTTTTCACGTTGGAGCCTATTGCGCCTATAGGCAATTATTTTTCCTCGAGGGCTCAGGTGGTTGGCCCTGCACATTCTGGAGGGCTGTGATGGTTGGCCCTCGCCCGTGGTGGCGCAGGCTGGATTTGTATAGTGACACCTGTGACGGTTTGACAGCTCATGCTGCCCCCTGGTGCCCTCCGCCGCACTTGTAGTCGCAGTCGAAAGGTGAGGTTCATGCAGCATGTGGGTATCTTCGGCCACTCGACGATGGAAGAAACACTTGCTCCTGGCGGGACTTGAATTCGGGACCTTATGCTCACAACTACCAGACTCTTATCCACTGCGTTAAAGATGGTCAAAAGAGTTGCCCAATCAGGATTCGAACTCGGGACATCGAGCTCACCACTCCAAAACGCTAACCACTTGACCACCGCTTCCCCAAAAGTATGTATGTGTAAGTATGGATGTATGGATGTGTGTGTGTGTGTGTGTGTGTGTGTGTGTGTGTGTGGTGTGTGTGTGTGTGTGTGTGTGTGCCATCGGCCATTACAACACACTAAACACTCGCCCTCCAGCCTTGCAAGTCACGGCCTGTGCCAATCTTTGTCAATCTTTTCCCGCAAACTTTATAACATCATCGCTCCACCACCTGTCTGACGCCCTGTGCTGGACGTGTTGTCTCGTCACTCCCACACTCCTCCTACCATCTCTTGTCATATTTTTCTTCCACATCTACTTCCCCTAACACTATCGCACACATAAATAATCTTTACAACCCTTTTCTTCTCATTTTATCTCCACATGAACAAACAAACTCTTCTGTTACGTAACCCGAAAACATCTTACCCTTACTACATTATTTTGCACAGTTGTGTTTTACATAGTACAAAATTAATAGTACTTAATTCCTTGAGGCCCAGAGCGTAGTTTTCATTGTAATTTGAGTACCATTAGACGATTTTAATGACTACAATCAATTATTTATATATATGACCTGTTTAGTATTTTTGTCCACTAGTTTATTAATTTTGGTATAATAAGTTACTTTTGTACTCTTATGGGTAACAACAGACGATTTTATATAGGAAAGGAAAAATTTGGGTGTGAAGGGGTTAATGTGTTCCTATTTAGTGATCTTACTTTTCGCTGGGTGTCTAATTCACACAACATGGGTCTTTATGTTGTCAAACTTTTAATGTGTAAATCCCATCATAACCACAACTCTTAAGAACATAAGAAAATAAGAAAGCTACAAGAGCCCGTGAGACTAGTTGAGGTAGGTAGAGCCCGTGAGGTAGTTCCTGTTACTTAATACTACCCGTCAGGGTGGCAAGGTTGGTAGAGACGTGAGTTCGCAATGTGCAGCGTCCCTGTGCATTCGGTCAGCGGTTCGAGTCCGCCTAGTTCGTGCTGACGTGGCGGCGCTTTGTATAGTCAATAACTTTGTAGTTGGTACTTGCAAAGTGTCTAGATAGGATGAAAATCTTATCTTACTTAATACTACCTGTTTCCACCTTTCCTCCCCATCCATGAAATTGTCTAGCCTCCTTTTAAAGTTCCCTATTGACTCCGCACTTAACTACCTGACGACTGAGTCCATTCCAATCATTTACCACCCTATTTGTGAGCCAGTTTTTCCCTATTTTCTTTTTAAATCTA
>JACEEZ010021826.1:465000-475000 GCA_016584305.1 Chionoecetes opilio | reverse complement strand
CACTCGTAACTATGCGTACAAACTCTTAGTAAAGTCGTACCAACGCGTACTAATTCCAATGATCTGAAACTCGAGAAATGCCAGTGGTCGCTGGCAGTTTTAACTCAAAGGTTGGTCTACTTGTGTTTTGGCTCCGCGACTAATATTTTTCATAAATTAATTTCGCGATAAACATTGATGCACCGCATCTGAATACCAAAAAATATAGTTCTTCTGTTGTTCTACTAATTATATGGATGACATGCATTACGATGGAACGTTCTATAATAGCAATTTAATGCAAATTACTCGCCTCGAGTAGCAAAGCTTAATATATTTTTTACATGTATATTGTGGCATGTAAAATTTGGGCGATGTTCACACTGTTTTCTAAGACAGTACTGCTGCGTCTGGCAAACACTTGTCAAAATACAATAAGCAATGCCTTGGAAAAATGAAGAATAAAGAATGCCGAAATCGGCTTGTTGCTGCGACAATGTAGGTTATAATTGTGGACGCGACACGCCGCGGCGGGGAATGGTGGGGGGGGGGGAGATTGTGGCGGGGAGATTGAATCAAAACATTACGACTTCACGCGTCGACTCATTGCACTTCCAGGCTTTCTATCTGATTGATACACAATAATAACAGGAAAATATGACTGCCTAGGTATAGATAACTTCTAAACATACGTTATTGACTATATAATATCATAGAGTAGCATTTCCATCGCCTCCTCAACTATAACCTGCTTGGTTATTTGGTTATATACAATGTTTTACAGAATCAGGCTTCTATACAATATACATATAGAAGAAAATCGTTCTTAATATTATACTTTTGTGTTTTAAGTGCAGTGGAATAAGCCCATATTTTGTTTTCCAGTAGACCAACTTATTATCAAAAAAGTGAGTTAAAACTGCCAGCGACCCCTGGCATTTCGAGTTCCCGATCTCTCTAATTCGTGATTGGGTACACAAGAAACGACCGATAAAACAGTGTCGTGTGTCAATGTCGCCTTTTCTCCACGAGTAGACGCCGATTTGGGATTCGGCGCTACTCGGCTTGCTACTCTAGAATGTGTGAAAGGGGCTAAGTGGCTGACAAAACTCGGTAAAAAAGACGCACAAAACACTGATGTCCAGGCGAAATTCGCATTTATCGTCCACTAGACGGAGAGCTTTGGAAATCCCATGAGATATACTCCTTTTTCACACCTGGACCCAAAGGCCCATCCACCTGATGTGATTAGAAGCAGATTGGTTGCAGAAGGTTGAGGTTAGGTTGAGGTTAGGTTAGGTTGAGGTTAGGTTGAGGTTAGGATGAGGTTAGGTTGAGGTTTAGGTTCGGTTGAGGCTAGGTTAGGTTAGGTTAGGTTTGGTTAGGTCGAGGTCAACCTCGAGGTCAATGTCAACCTCGAGGTCGAGGTCAACCTCGACCTCGAGGTTGACCGGAGGGGGGGAGGTCAACCTCGAGGTCGAGGTTGACCCCGAGGTCGAGGTTGACCACGAAGTCGAGGTTGACCTCGAAGTCAAGGTTGACCTTGAGGCCGAGGTCAACCTCGAGGCCGAGGTCAACCTCGACCTCGAGGTTGACATTGGTCAACGAGGTCTCAACCTCGAGGTCGAGGTCAACCTCGAGGTCGAGGTTGACCTCGGGGGGGTCAACCTCGAGGTCGAGGTTGACCCCGAGGTCGAGGTTGACCTCGAAGTCGAGGTTGACCTCGAAGCCGAGGTTGACCTGAAGTCAAGGTTGACCTCGAGGCCGAGGTCAACCTCGAGGCCGAGGTCAACCTCGAGGCCGACCTCGACCTCGACCTCAACCTCAACCTAACCTAACCTAACCTCAACCTAACCTAACCTAACCTCAACCTAACCTAACCTAGCCTAACCTAACCTCAACCTAACCTAGGGTTGAACCTAATTAAAGAACTTTTCTCCACCCGTTGCATCGCGAATCGGTATACAAGAATCAACATACGACGCAACGCGTCGAGCTCAGGGGTGGAGGTTTGAGTCAGCTGATTGGCGACAACTTGCACATCCCACCTTCATCCCGCTCTCCACTTATTCCATCGTATTTCTTCCCAGGCCATTACAGGCGAGTTTTCAACACAACCGAGAGTACATGCATACCTTGTGAATGCACACGTGTCATCATTAAGGTAAAATCTGGTCCAGGAGGCCTTATATAGGTGGGTGAACTTGTGAGGAAGCCAGGCGGCGGCGGGAGGATGGAGGTCGGCCATTGTGTGGAGCAGTGGCGGCGGGACGTTCAAATGTACTCGCACACATCACTCAGGCCAATTTTTTCTGCACCAACGCCTCAGACAAGTGGCGAACACTAACTTAGCTATTATTTTAATGTCAGAAATGATAAATTTCACTAGTAAAATGTATTAGATATGTATAAAACTGTCAAAATACTGATGCCGCTTTGGGCTCGCTTGTGTTGGTACGCCTGTCAAATATCCACCAGTCGGGGCAGTTCTTGTAGATGTCACCAGTGGAGGTACGACGGTGGAAAATCTCCACCGGCCGGGATTTGACGAGCATTCTTGAATATAGCTCCTAACCTCAACCTCAACCTCAGCCTAACTTAACCTCGACCTAACCTAACCTCAACCTAACCTAACCTCAACCTAACTTCAACCTTCTGCAACCAGTTTTCTTCTAATCACATCAGGTGGATGTGATTCGGTGACAACCTAACCCACGGTTAAATTGACATCGAGGTCGAGGTTGACCTCGAGGTCGAAGTCGAGGTCGAAGTCGAGGTCAACCTCAACTTCAACCTAACCAAATCTAACCTAACCTCAACCTAACCTAACCTCAATCTAACCTAACCTCAACCTTAGCCTAACCTAACGTAACCTCAACCTAACCACAACCTTCTGCAACCAGTCTACTTCTAATCACATCAGGGGGATGGGCCTTTGGGTCCAGGTGTGAAAAGGGAATATATCTCATGGGATTTCCAAGGCTCTCCGTCTAGCGGACGATAAAGGCGAATTTCGCTTGGACATCAGTGTTTTGTAAGTCATTTTACCGAATTTTGTCAGCCACTTAGCATTACGGAAAGCCATAGGCTCCACCGTCTACTGGTTGTGGGAGGAGCTTATATTATTTTTGGTATGACGAAGAGTATAGTTAGTGGATTTAGTTTTTATTATGTTATGTAATCTTAAGCCCTTCACACCCAGATCTTTCCTTTGCTATAAAAAGTGTATGCTGTTAGCTATAAAATTATGAAAAGTAACTGAAAATACCATAGTTAGTGGACAAGGATACTAAACAGGTCATATCTATAAAATACTAGCTCCTGCGGAGGGCTTTTGGTGGGCCTTCGGCCCAATAATTGTAACACTTGTATTTTAATGATAATGTATTTCACACAACCATGAGTTTAATAAGTTAGAACCCTCCTGAGGAGAGACAAGGAGAGGTATGTCAGGAGTCTCGCTGAGGATGTCGAGGGTCATTTGAACGCTAATGACCTCCGACCCGCCTACCGAGCCCTGAAGAAGCTCCGTTCCAAGTCTTTTTCTCGGGCAAGTGCTATTCGAACAGCAGATGGGCGCCTCGTGTCGGACATGGATGGGCAGATGGCTCGTTGGGCTGAGTGCTTTGGGCAGTTGTTCACGGTGGACCCTCCAACTGTGCAGCTTCACACCACTGGGTTACAGGCAGTGGATGCCGATCCTCCCATTGACGAAACCGCACCCTCTCTTGACGAAGTCAGAGAGGCTGTAGCAAAGTTGAAGGGTGGAAAGGCAGCTGGTGTTTGTAATATCAGTGCGGAGTTCCTCAAAGCTGGGGGTGAGGCCATGATCCGCGGGTTGCATGCTGTCCTGACTGCCGTGTGGCAATCAGGTACCATTCCTCCTGACTGAAAAAGGGGGCTGGTCGTCCCTATCTGGAAAGGGAAAGAGGACCGTCAGGAATGCAACAATTACCGCGGTATTACACTGCTCAGCGTACCAGGCAAGGTCCTTGCCCATCTATTGCTGACACGAATTCGCAGTCATCTGGTGAAGCATCAGAGACCTCAGCAGTCCGGGTTCACGCCTGGTAAGTCAACAACGGACCGTATCCTAGCGCTTCGTGTCCTGGTGGAACGCCGACGTGAGTTTCGACAGGGGATGCTTGCAGCCTATGTTGATCTCAAGAAGGCGTTTGACTCAGTGCATCGTGGGTCACTCTGGGATCTTTTGCGACTTCGAGGGATTCCTGCGAGGACTATTGGTTTGATAACTGGTCTGTATTCTGGGACTGAGAGTGCTGTGAAGTGTGGGGCAGGTGTATCCAGCTTCTTTCCTGTGAATACAGGAGTGAGGCAAGGGTGCGTCCTTGCCCCATCACTTATCAACGCTTGTATGGACTGGGTATTGGACAAGGTTGTAGATCAAAGTGATTGTGGAGCATCCGTCGGCAACACCAAGATCACTGATCTTGTTTTTGCCGATGATGCCGTAATCTTTGCTGAGTCGCTGGAGGTCCTGGTGATGGCTCTCGAGGCGCTGCACGAGGAGGCAAAGCCTTTGGGACTTGAGGTCTCCTGGCTCAAGACCAAGGTCCAGGTGTTTGGAGACTTACTAGATGAAGCAGTACAGTCTGTTCATGCGTGTGGCGAGGACATTGAGATCTTGGAAAGTTTTACATACCTTGGTAGATTTTTACATACCTGTCCATAATGACGGCGGGTCACGTCAAGAAGCCTCGGCGGATTGGCATAGCCCACGGTGTTATGGACTCGCTCAGCGGGAGTATTTGGCGTTGTCGGTACCTGTGCAGGAGGACAAAGATCCGGATCTTCAAGTCGCTTGTGATCCCTGTCTTACTCTATGGTTGTGAGACATGGACACTAAATAGTGACTTGAAGAGACGAATCAATGCCTTTGGTAATAAGTGTCTTCGCAGAATCATGGGGTATCGCTGGGATGATTACGTGTCAAATCAGCGATTGCACCGTGAGACTGAATCGAGGTCAATTACCTGCATAGTCCGTCAGCGCCAACTTCGGCTATATGGGCATGTGGCACGCTACCCTGAAACCGATCCTTGCCATCGGGTTGTATCTGTAAGAGACAATCCGGCGTGGAGGAGGCCAAGGGGGCGCCCACAAGGCTCGTGGCTGGGGCAAGTTGATGTTTCTTGTCGAGAGCTGCTTGGTATGAGAAAGGAGCCTGCATGGGAACTCGCGCGTGGTGACCCCCAGGAGTGGCGTCGTAGGGTGGGCGAGGCGACGCGCCCCCCGGCGTATGCCCCCAATGATTGATTGATTGATGAGTTTAATCTCACAGAATAATTTTTGGGTTATCACAAAATAAAAAAAAAGAAGTAGGCTAGTGAAGTAATAGGACTGAAGTAATAGGACAGAAGTAACTCTGAAGTAATAGGAAGTAGGCTAGTGAAGTAATAGGACTGAAGTAATAGGACTGAAGTAATAGGACTGAAGTAAAAGAAACCGTCCGTCAGTTCGTGCGTTCGTTTCGATATAGGACTGAAGTAATAGGACAGAAGTAACTCTGAAGTAATAGGAAGTAGGCTAGTGAAGTAATAGGACTGAAGTAATAGGACTGAAGTAATTGGACTGAAGTAATAGGACTGAAGTAAAAGAAACCGTCCGTCAGTCGTGCGTTCGTTTTGATATCTTTCTTTTTTCATGCAAAATATCTCGCGTAAAAGAATTTTTTTTTCTTCACAATTCTCGCTAATACTAAAAATAAAAAATAAAAAAAGTGATCGGACCATCCCCAAAGTGGCCTTAAAACCTTCCCCTGGTCGACCTGGTTCCAAAACTGTGCCATATGATGGGATTGCGCCACGGGGGGCGGAACCTATAGCGGACACACACACAGACACACACATGCACACACACTTTCGATTATATTATTATAGATTGCTTAAATTCACTAAAAATCGTCTAATGCTAGCCAAATTGCAAGGGAAATTACGTTCTGGGTCTCAAGGGTTAATTAAGAGCAAGTTTAAGTTCTTTGTTATAAGCATTTGTTCTGATTTGATGATATTATAGTGTGGAGTCGTGGACTGCAATGGGAATATGTTTTCAATATAAGTGTTAGTTTTTTTTGCGGTCAATAAACTAATTAACTAACTAGAGAATGCCGTGGCGGGGGCTGCAAGTTGGATGTGTCTGAGAAGGGGCAGAAGTTTTGGGTGTGTTTAAGTGGGCTCCAGATTGAGTGTGAAGGAAGATTACCGCTGCTACCCTTGTCTTGTACTCAGGAAGCCTTACAGAGCAGCAGCAAACTAGGGGATCAGAGGTGATGTAATTTATACAGTTTACATGTTGTTTACAGTTTACTTACAGCTGCTGTCTGGTATTACTTAGGAATCTCACCTTTATACGAGTGTTGAATTAATTGTTATACCTTCGTTCTGTCTGTCTTCGTCTGTCTGTCTGTCTGTCCGTGCGTCATTCTCTCTCTCTCTCTCTCTCTCTCTCTCTCTCTCTCTCTCTCTCTCTCTCTCTCTCTCTCTTCTCTTCTCTCTCTCTCTCTCTCTCTCTCTCTCTCTCTCTCTCTCTCTCTCTCTCTCTCTCTCTCTCTCTCTCTCTCTCTCTCTCTCTCTCTCTCTCTCTCTCTCTCTCTCTCTCTCTCTCTCTCTCTCTCTCTCTCTCTCTCTCTCTCTCTCTCGCCTCGTGCTCAAGAGCCCCATCTCCTGTGTAAAATGTATGATCCTAAAGAAGAAACTCGTACTGACTACTTAAATCCCCATCTCATATAGTATACATTAAAATATAAGCAAAAAGATGAATGTTTATCGTTTTACCAGCACATGCAATGAATTTCGGATGAAGCTTAAGGCGTTTTCTGCGGGGATCCTGATTGCAACCGAAAACATTTCGTTTGCTCAAATTTCGATCCCTGTTCAACCATCCAGGGAAGATGATTGGCCCGACCCGCAATCATTTGTTGTTGTTGTTGTGACTGTTTGCAACCGAAAATTTTCCGATTGCAACCAAAAATCCCCCGCAGAAAACGCCTTTAGACTCACTTGGACTTCCGGACTCGCTTAGGCCTCGTGGCTGTAAAGTAAGTGTTGTGCTTTGTAGCCAAAACACACCCGAGCTGTTTCGCTAGTTGTTTCTTCTGTTCCTGTCGTCTGTCGGGGATGGATCAATTGTCTCTCTTGGGTTGTGCTGTGTTCGCCACTCGTCGCTGTTGAGGTTGGTACAGTGTAGTAACGTTTTGCACTGGTTGGTGCGAGTAGAACAAGAAGTAACGGATTCAAGCTGGAAAAGCGTAGATTTTAAAAAGAAATAGGGAAAAACTGGTTCACAAATAGGGTGGTAAATGATTGGAATGGACTCAGTAGACAGGTAGTTAGTGCGAAGTCATTAGAGACCTTTAAGGGGAGGCTAGATAAATTCCTGGATGGGGATGAAATGTGGATGTAGGTAGTGTTAAGTAACAGGAACTACCTCGTGTAGGTCTCACGGCCTCTTGTAGCTTCCTTATTTTCTTATGTTCTTATGTTCTTATGTGTGTGAGTTGGGGGGTGGGGGTATACATGGAACGCTTGTTTGACTAGTTAACAACAGTGGTGCAGGCAATATACCCCATTGATTCGTCTATCTATTTAGTATCTATGTATGACGCCCTATTGAGCGAGGAGGAGGAACGAAGGAGAGAGAGAGGACTGAAGGATATCACTCCCCTCCCCACTATCCCTCTCTTCCCTTTCCTTATCTCCGCTACCCATTATCTTCGCTGCCCGAGTCTTCTCTTCCTCACGCCAAGAAAATACTCTTCCTGGCTTGACTGTCCTCGTGTTGTTGTCCTCCCAGCCTTTATTCCACACCGTATAGCGTTGGGAGGTCACTTAGTAAGCCAATCAGAGAGCCAATAAAGACCCCGACATGGCCACCGGGAGTCTGTCTGTTTTTTCTGTCACTTCGGTGCGACGAAATTACTGACCCAGACACAAGGCGCCGAGGAGAGTGTGTGGAGAGAAAATTTTGACCCAACCAGTGAATACACATGCGTGCGTCCCTGCGTAAACACACACACACACACACACACACACGCACGCACGCACGCACACACCACCACAATGGTCAAGTTGATAGCGTGCTGGCCTGCCATTCTGTGGTAGCCGGTTCGAATCCTCGCTGCTCCCGGGGATTTTTCATTGACAAATTTGGGCGGTTACTGTCTCCCTTGAGCAGGGGATGGGGGGTGTGGTGTGTGAGGTCCCAGCATTACCCTAAGATCGGTAATAATGAGCTCCAAGCTCGCTCTGGGAGGGTGAAACTGGCGATCGCGAGTCTGATTCGTATGGACAAAGGCCATATAAGAAACACACACACAACACCACACACACACACACACACACACACACACACACACACACACACACACACACACACACACACACACACACACACACACACACACACACACACACACACACACACACACTGGTGGATATCACTACAAAAAAGAGGGAAAAAATGTATTCATCTGCGCAAAATATACTTCACAACATTAATTACATAAAGCAATTCTTTAGTTGTATCAGGAATAAAAAAGATAATAAATCTCTCTCTCTCTCTCTCTCTCTCTCTCTCTCTCTCTCTCTCTCTCTCTCTCTCTCTCTCTCTCTCTCTCTCTCTCTCTCTCTCTCTCTCTCTCTCTCTCTCTCTCTCTCTCTCTCTCTCTCTCTCTCTCTCTCTCTCTCTCTCTCTCTCAAAAAGAAATATAATATATAGCAGAAACAAGGCGGGTAATTTTCCCAGAATTTCCTTCTTTTAATTTTCCAGAAAAAGAGTTTTCCGACGCCTTTTGATTAATTCGTATAAATTGCTGTGAGGTTTATATACTTTCGTCCTAGGCATTACATTTATGTGTTTCTCATTTAAGAGAGAGAGAGAGAGAGAGAGGAGAGAGAGAGAAGAGAGGAGAGAGAGAGAGAGAGAGAGAGAGAGAGAGAGAGAGAGAGAGAGAGAGAGAGAGAGAGAGAGAGTTCAATTCTTCAAAGGAAGTCTAAATTGAAGAACGTCTTGACCTAGTTATAGATGATGCAACCACTTCTTGAATATACGATGCGATTCTTCCTCTCACCCACCAGCTACTTCTATAATTAAATAGATTATCTATTTCAGCATCTTTCTGACTAACAGAACATACCACATAAATTTAGCATCTAGATTTAAATAGATAACTAGAAGCGGGATGTATTATTTCCACGAACATGAGATGAAATACAGACGGCAGTGACAGAATAGATTAGAATGTCTTCGTAGAAACTTAGAAATCAAAGAGACTGATAAATTCAAGTCTTTCTTTTAATATATAATGACCACGATCTCTGCCTTTCAGTAATATTACATCAATGGAACTAAAGGTTGGAAGTTGACTGAAGTTTATGGTTTATAATTCAGGACCAATCGAATATGAAGGGAAAGAATACATTAAAGTAACGTGCAGGAAAAAAAGGAAAAGAACGAACATATTGACAAGACATGCAGGAAAATAAAACTAAAAAATGTAAAAGAAAAAAAAACTTGAGTAAAAACTAACACGCAGAGTGAAAAAAATCGAAGCAGACTTTGTAAATATTTGGAATATTTGTGAATATATTTGAAATTGTGATGGTAATTTGTGTTGATGATTAACGAGACATACATAGGGCATAGACTGCTAAATAAAAAATATAGGACGAAGCCAGGATAGGTGCAGGGAAAACAAATAAGAAGATTAACTGATGGAATTAACACTGTGGAGTAATACATGCTAGGCTCTCGATCATTATCATTTTCATCGTCAATAATCGGCTTTTGAGAGCATGCTAATCCGTCCTGGCCTCATCTATTCGAAAAGTTTGCATTACAGTTTCGCATATACTTCTACACAGATTATTTACTCAATGTTTATTTTTTGTGTTTGTATTAATTATCTCTTCTCTCAATACTAGTGTACAGTTTTATACATTTTTTGTTTTTGTTTTTGTGACCACTAGTAACAGTAAACATTAACATCAGATTTTTTGTACTT
>JACEEZ010021826.1:457500-462500 GCA_016584305.1 Chionoecetes opilio | reverse complement strand
GTCTAGAGTGCATATAGGTTTGTAAAATGTTTACTCCACGAATGGGGTAAGGTCTAGAGTGCATAGAGGCTTGTAAAATGTTTACTCCACGAATGGGGGCAAGGTCTAGAGTGCATATTGACTTGTAAAATGTTTACTCTGCGAATGGGGGCAAGGTCTAGAGTGCATATAGGCTTGTAAAATGTTTACTCCACGAATGGGGGCAAGGTCTAGAGTGCATATTGGCTTGTAAAATGTTTACTTCACGAATGGGGGCAAGGTCTAGAGTGCATATAGGTTTGTAAAATGTTTACTCCACGAATGGGGGCAAGGTCTAGAGTGCATATAGGCTTGTAAAATGTTTACTCCACGAATGGGGGCAAGGTCTAGAGTGCATATTGGCTTGTAAAATGTTTACTCTGCGAATGGGGGCAAGGTCTAGAGTGCATATAGGTTTGTAAAATGTTTACTCCACGAATGGGGGCAAGGTCTAGAGTGCATATAGGCTTGTAAAATGTTTACTCTGCGAATGGGGGCAAGGTCTAGAGTGCATATAGGCTTGTAAAATGTTTACTCCACGAATGGGGGCAAGGTCTAGAGTGCATATAGGCTTGTAAAATGTTTACTCTGCGAATGGGGGCAAGGTCTAGAGTGCATATAGGCTTGTAAAATGTTTACTCCACAATGGGGCAAGGTCTAGAGTGCATATAGGTTTGTAAAATGTTTATTCACAATGGGGGCAAGGTCTAGAGTGCATATAGGCTTGTAAAATGTTTACTCCACGAATGGGGGCAAGGTCTAGAGTGCATATAGGTTTGTAAAATGTTTATTCCACAAATGGGGGCAAGGTCTAGAGTGCATATAGGCTTGTAAAATGTTTACTCCACGAATGGGGGCAAGGTCTAGAGTGCATATAGGTTTGTAAAATGTTTATTCCACAAATGGGGGCAAGGTCTAGAGTGCATATAGGTTTGTAAAATGTTTATTCCACAAATGGGGGCAAGGTCTAGAGTGCATATAGGTTTGTAAAATGTTTATTCCACAAATGGGGGCAAGGTCAAGAATGCATATAGGCTTGTAAAAGAAGGGGAAGGATCAAAGAAGGGATGGAGAAGGTTAGGTTGGGTTAGGTCAGGTTGTAATAGAAGTATTTTAAGGTGAGGGTATTTAAAAAGTTGACTTTAGCCTGTGCGAGCTTGGACACGTTCCACATCTTTAGTGTGGACGTCTATTTCCTAGTAATAATAATTAAAATAGTAATAATGATAATTATATTTCGCCCGAAGGCATAGGTGGCAAAAAGATACACATAATATACATACACAAAACAAAACAAAAATATAAAACTACAAAATTCACAACATCCATGGACCATTAGAATATATTTATAGAATAGAATTGAAGAATCAAATTGTGATAAGCATACGAGGTAAGAATACCCAGTTCAGTGTATGGGGCGGCGTGCCCTCAGTGCTGGCTGGGGGGCTCAGGGGTCCTGCCCTCCCTGCTGGCTGGGGGCCTCAGGGGTCTTGCTTGGCGCGGGCCTGGGGACGGGGCTGGGGCCGGGATGGAGTGTTGGGGCGGGGGTGAGACTTGAGGTGTGGGTGGGGGAAATATGCAGCGACATGAGGGGTGGGGACGGGCACGGGTGGAGGACATCACGTGTTGGGGATTGTGACGGGGAGGGTGTTTCCAGGGTGGAGGCGCGCGTCTGGGAACGAATATCCCAGGTTGGGGATTGCGTCTGGGAACGTATATCCCAGGTTGGGGATTGGTACGAGTAAGGGAGTGAGTGGGTGGGGGTTGGAGACGAGGATGGGACTTGAGGCTTTCAGGAGGAGAAATACGAAGAGACATCAAGGGTGGGGGTTGTGGACAGGGAGGGGACAGCACGGGTGGGGGAGAAGGACGGGGAGGGGATGGCACAGGTGGGGGTTGGGGACGGGGAGGGGACATCACAGGTGGGGGAGAAGGACGGGGAGGGGACGGCACAGGCGGGGGAGAAGGAGGGGAAGGGGACTTTAAAGGTTCAGGGGGAGCGTGAGGCTGATCGGAGAGGTCACTCCCAGCAGAGTCGAAGCCTGGGTCACCGGTGGTCAAGACTCTCACCCTTGTGTCGCGGTGATCCCTCGCCTCTATTCCTGCATATTTATATATCATTGTGAATATGTGCACATATACACTTTTACATTGTGTACCTGTGCAGCCCCACGCACACTGCCTGCACGGAACCCTGCTTGCAAGGCGTCCAGGCTGGTAGCCGAGCACCCACGTGCCCTCACGCCCGCCCCGGCCTTCTCTACGAGGTGTCAACAAGTGATCACACAACAAGTTCGTCTGTAACAGGCTCTCTATGGGCCGGGGGGCTACGTGCCTGAGGCAGGGCTTAACAAGACATGTCTGGGGCTTCGGAAGACGCTTCTGGATTGACAGAACGGGTAGAGGGTGAAGGGAAGGGGAGAGGGTGAAGGTGAGAAGGTGAAGTTGAGAAGGCTCAGGAAGGTTATGGGACAGCATTATGGACGCCTTGGCCCTCATACGGATGGTTTGGGCACAGGGCAGAGGATGCAGCTCCACGCGCTGCTCAATCGTTTGAAGCTGAGACAAAACCAAAGGGATGACAGTCTTATTCTGAGACATGCAAGCAAACGACTCGGTGCGGGGCAAGATTTCCCCGTCTATCTGTGGAGACTGAGGGCACGGGTGGGACATGATCATCAGGGATTGGTGAGTGGGACGGGTGTGAGGCTCGGGACACGGCAGAGGGAGGAGATCTATGGGCCGTTCAGTCGTTCTAACTTGAGACAAAACGAAAGTGACGAGGGTCTCACGCTGAGACACCCCCGTGGGGCGCCACTCGCAGCGGTCTACGGTGTATAGGTGTGGTCCGATCACTACCACCACCTTTGCCTGGACTAGGATCTGCAGCTCCTTCGCCTCTCGGTGATACAGCTCGAACGGGACGACCTGCCTCTGTGATCTGAGAATCACCTGCCTCTGTGATCTGAGACCCCGCTGCCTCAGGGACCACGCGGTCCTCAACACCAGGGCGAGAAGAGCCGCCGCCACCCAGGCCGCGAGGCAGGTGCGGCAGTAGGCCCAGTGCGCGGCGGTGACGCACTCCAGGTGCAGCTCCAGGCATGCAACGTGTGCCTTCGCCTGACGCACCTTCAGGAAAGACCCCAACAAGGGCACGTGACTCCACCAGCCACTGTGCTGGGCCGGGCAGGCGTCGTACACATTCACCAGGAGGGGAGGCTGTAGGGGCCCCAGCCACCCTAAGCCTCCCCGGCGCTCCCATGCCCTGAGGGCCTGAAGCATGCCCCTGCTGGGAACACGCAGGTCCAGGCTGGCGTGCAGCGACAGCCACGCCAGCACCATCACGAAGCTTGTCAGGATCACTGCCATCTTACTGCGAAGGAACAACATCACCTGATGGGTCATCGTTGTTGATCTATACCAAAGCTGTGTGATCGAGAAACATGCAAGGCGCCGGAGGGATAAGGAGTTTGGAGTTAAGATGGATTACCAACATGACCAAATAAGGGAGAGGATGGAGTTGAGAGATAAAGGCGGGAGGATGGGGTTAAGGCAGAGGGGGCGAAGATGATTGATCCTCATCAAGGATTCCCTCCATTATGATTGGACGCTGAGATGATTGGAACCAACGCTATCAAGAGAAACAAACTAAAAAGGTAAACATATGAAGTAACCAATGGGCCTATGATGGCCTGTTTTTGAGGTTGGAGTTGATGAGGCTAGATTGTTTAGGTTGGAGTAAAGAAGAATAGAACTTTCATTACATGTCATATTCCATGATCAAAGACTAGCTATTATGCACCTTATGGTAGCCTGTTGTTGAGGTTGGAGTTGAGAAGAGTAGAACCTTCCCCCTCAACCTCGAGACACTCCTTGTTTCTCACTTTTGCATCCTTAATATTGCGAACCTGCGTCAAATCAGTTCCCTTCAGCGGCATCTGTCTTGTCACCAAGATGTCGTCGCTCAATGAAAACAGACTCATGAGTCAGACTCGACTACTGAAGGATCCTGACCTCCTGCAGATCCTGGCGGGGACGCCGCGCCCTTTTGGCAATCGGGTTTGCTTGGTGATAGGCGGGCAGTGGCTGGTGCAGCAGCCAGCCCTGCGCCGCGGTGATGGCCTGCTGCTGGGCCTATAGTACGGCTTCGTGGACCACCTGGTCGCCGTGTACCGCTGCCCCGACAGCCACTACGTGTACTATGACTCCGAGGATTCGCCGCCCCACCCGTGCTTCCTGGAGTACTGCCGCCGTAACGACATCCCCGAGCGTTAGGTGAAGGTGGTGTGTGTGCAGCTGCAGGATGATAGGCTCAGTACCTGCGCCTACCACGCCCTCACCTTCGTGGACTTCATGACGCGGCACCCAGACGCCAAAGTGTACTCCCTCATCATGAAGTTCCGGCGACACATGCGTCACAGCCCAGACCTGAAGGCGGTGCTCACCGTGGAGAGAATCCTACGCGCGTTTACAAACACCATCAATATTTCAATGTTTGGAGACAGGTATGCCATGAGCACCTTGGGCTGAGTGTGAGGCCTTACTGCACACTGAGTAAGGTCACCTTAGTAACACCTTGTCCTGGGGTGTGTTCGCCATTCACCGTCACTCTGGTGCCGCCGTGGCTTGGCTGCCCTCGGTCATAACACTCTGGCATTATCTTATGTTTCTACTTCTCTCAATCTATGATCCAAATATTACATATATTATCCATCAGTTACGTATGTTGCTTTCATATTACTTGTTGTATTTCTACCTGATTTCATTACATTTCTCACACTGTAAAGTTGTTTCAAGCTTGTGTCTCGTATCGACAGAAGGATTCAGAACTTTTCTTTAAATTTGGCTCAATAGTCAGTTTTCCTTTTCTCATTACTGGAAATACAGTTGTCCGTGCATTGTCATGCACGATGATTTCATTAACACTTCCTGAATCTCTACCATCTCCCCCCCCTTTCTCTCTCTCTCTCTCTCTCTCTCTC
>JACEEZ010021826.1:445000-452500 GCA_016584305.1 Chionoecetes opilio | reverse complement strand
TTCACAACCGAGAAGTCCCGGGTTCGATCCCCGGGCGGAGCGGAAACATATGGGCTGTTTCCTTAAAACCCGAGCCCCTGTCCACCCAGCAGTAAATGGGTACCGGGTGTTAGCCGGGGTTTGTGACCTGCTCTCCGGGGTGGTGGCTTCGGCCAAAACTAAGCACTAAGGATGAATGAAAAACATGTTGATATGGAGACGGGGCCATACGAGCGTTGCTCTGGCCCTGTAAAATACAACTAGATGAATGCAACTAGATGAATACACACACACACACACACACATACACACACACACACACACACACACACACACACACACACACACACACACACACACACACACACACACACACACACACACAGACACACTCACACACACACACTCACATTTTAGATTTTTAGGATTAATTTCCACATGCCTTATGTCAATGGAATGTACATTTTGTCGTAATATAGACAATGTAATAGTGATTTCATACGCACGATACCTTTTCTAATGAGTGGCACCAAAAAAACAAAGGTTGCTACTCGCTCAATATTTATAGAAGATTTTTCCTACAGCTATATTGAATTGAACAGACCAATAGTGTAAAATGGTGAAGATCACGTCTACATTCAGTCATTTTGGCGTGTAGGTAGTTTCGCCAGTCCCTTTGAAAACTCAGAAATTATTGCACCGTCATGTGAGGAGATGGTCGTGAGTTGTTGTAAGACATGTAACACTGACTGTGGCGATGAGGTAAATGAAACACTTTATCAGCGAGGGAAAGGTTAATTGAATTCAGTGCATAAAGATTCTGATCAAATATCTGCCTGACAGCAACATATTACAAGGAAACCAGGAAAACAAAGAGGAAATGAACAGTAACAAGAACATCAAGGGAAGAAGGGCGCCTCCCCTCCCTAAAAAATGGTTCAAGGGTTATCGTCGTCGTTATCCTTCGAGCGTTCACCTCTGACGATCACTTGCCTTCAGTGTTTTGTGTAAGGCGACATGGCATCTGTTGACCACGCGCGTAGCATTACGATAAAAGGAAACAGTCAAAGGTTTCATTTAAAAGGAGGATGTTTTCAATTACACAAACTCAATATAATTAAATACCTTATGTTTTACACAGGGGGGGGGGGGGGGTTGCGCGTGCAGGCGTGTGTGTTTACAACCTAGAAGGAAAAATACTGTAATATGGATGATTGTGTAACCGACGTATGATCAGTGGAAACTTGATACCTTTGGAAACTGTAAGAGATTTGGATTCTCCGAACGCTGATGCCTCGAAATTTCTTCTTGTATAGTTGCGACAAAACACAGACCTAATCCTACAACATTTCATACAAGACTATGATATTTCACTCCAACAACTTTACCAATTCAAAATGAATATCTCGCCCTACATCGTAAATGAACACCAACATCGGTTTCCCTCAGTCAGTTATTCTCGTTAGGTTGTTTTCAAGAGACAGCCTTGAGGCAGGGAGGCGCTCTAAGCTCGTGCCTGGGACGCACTGATCCTGCAGAGGTCCTGGAATAGGAAGGATACACGTCCAGAATGTCGCTGGATGAGTCTGGTATGTGGAAAGAGCGGGGAAGCTTAGCATTGCGCCCACCAATACACACACACACACACACACACACACACACACACACACACACACACACACACACACACACAGACACAGACACAGACACAGACACACACACACACACAGACACAGACACACACACACACACACACACACACACACACACACACACACACACACACACACACACACACACACACACAAAATGATGTCACTCCACCCTTCGTAAAAAACCCCATCTGAGTAACTTAACGTTGTATTACCGCAATATCACAAGATACTTTAAAGAGTTTTCATATTTCAAAGAGTTTTCATCGTAAGCAGAGTTCCATGATCTTAGTTGAGACAAGAATACCGGGAAAGCGCCAGTAACGAGGGGAGGGAGGTAAAGCTGCTGGGTTTATTAGCGTCTTTAATGCCTAACGAAGCTTCCCTATGGCTTCAGAGGGTCAACCAGAGGGAGATAAAAGCGGAGGGAAGATGGAAGAGATATGGGAAAGAAGGAGACGAGGAGGAGTTTTCGGTGTATGCGTGGTACTCTATCTAATTAATTCCTATTTGATGCTTCTATTTTCGAATTCCTATTTTTACTTCATCACCACAGTCGGGTACATGTCTTACAACAACTCAGGAACTCACGAGACGGTGCAATAATTTATGTTTTTTTACTGCAGTATTTAAACAAACCAGGCCTTAGAGAGAGAGAGAGAGAGAGAGAGAGAGAGAGAGAGAGAGAGAGAGAGAGAGAGAGAGAGAGAGAGAGAGAGAGAGAGAGAGGGAGCGAGCGAGCGAGCGAGAGAGAGAGAGAGAGAGAGGAGAGAGAGAGAGAGAGAGAGAGAGAGAGAGAGAGAGAGAGAGAGAGAGAGAGAGAGAGAGAGAGAGAGAGAGAGAGAGAGAGAGAGAGAGAGAGAAAGACAGAGACGAGGCGAGGCGAGACCGAGACCGAGACCGAGACCGAGACCGAGACCAGACCAGACCAGACCAGACCAGACCAGACCAGACGACGAGACGAGACGAGACGAGACGAGACGAGACGAGACGAGACGAGACGAGACGAGACGAGACGAGAGACACAGAGAGACACAGAGAGACACAGAGAGACACAGAGAGAAAATGGACAAAGGAGAAGGGAAGAGAAAGTGGAACAGGAAATGTGTCCCTCTTCATCATTTTCACCTCATAAGTCAGCCTCGTTTCTAGCCTCGAGACGCTGACATACTTACAGCAAGACAGCGTGAAGGAGCAAGGTAACACTCATCAATCCTAGCCCCTGTACCCTGCCAGCCTCTCCCTACCTCTACGGATAAAGAAACTGTATGAGAGTGCCGGTAAAAAGGCCGTAACTGTACCTGAAGACAGGACAGAAGCCTCCCAGACCAAGACCAAGACCTCGTAGGGGAGCGCAAGGCCGACTCGACAGGAAGAGCAAGCGAAGAAAAACGTGGAGGAAGCTCATTTGGGAGAAACTTAACAAATGGAGGAAGGAAGCTGGAGTTGTTAATAGCGGCGGCGGAGGGGGAGAAGGAGGAGGAAGAAGAGGTGGAGGAGAGGAATGGAGAGGAGAGGAGAGGAGAGGAGAGGAGAGGAGGAAGAGGTGGAGGAGAGGAATGGAGAGGAGAGAAGATGGAGGAGGAGGAGGAGAGGAGGAGGAGGAGGAGGAGGAGAGGAGGAGGAGGAGGAGGAGGAGGAGGAGGAGGAGGAGGAGGAGGAGGAGGAGGAGGAGAAGGAGGAAAAGAGGAGGTGGAGGACGGGGAGGAGGAGGAGGAGGAGGAGGAAGAGAGGAGGTGGAGGACGAGGAGAAGGAGGAGGAGGAAGAGGATGAGGAGAGGAATGGAGAGGAGAGGAGAGGAGGAGGAGGAGGAGGAGGAGGAGGAGGAGGAGGAAAGGTTTGCACGGGGTAACACAGAGAAGACCGAATAAGTGGTAATGTGATGCCTATCTTATTTTTTCTGTACATGTTTTCAATTCTCTCGACATTCATTTAAAGTTGATACACTTGAATTTGCTCCTTTTCGTCGCTCCCTTTATCTCATATCTCCTTTATCATTACGCTGTACTACAAATAACATGCTGCTATTTAATGTACAATACTAGATCAACATATTTTTGGACTTTATGGTCTATTTTATGGCGCATTTCTATACCAATACTACAAGACGGTTTGGTGCGCCACAACCTTATGTCTGATCTATGCAAGGCTGACAGTAAGAAGCGACTCAGAAAATAAAGGACATTTACATCTACATCACTGCGAAAGAAAATACCAATATATGAAAGTGGATATTGGAGTATGTGTATGTGAGTATGTATGAAGGTGGATATTGGAGTGTATGTGAGTATGCATGAAGGTGGATATTGGAGTGTATGTGGGTATGTATGCAGGTGGATATTGGAGTATGTGTATGTGAGTATGTATGAAGGTGGATATTGGAGTGTATGTGAGTATGCATGAAGGTGGATATTGGAGTGTATGTGAGTATGCATGAAGGTGGATATTGGAGTGTATGTGGGTATGTATGAAGGTGGATATTGGAGTGTATGTGAGTATGCATGAAGGTGGATATTGGAGTGTATGTGGGTATGTATGAAGGTGGATATTGGAGTATGTGTATGTGAGGGTATTGTAGTGTAATGTGGATTATAGGTGATATTGGTATGGTGTGAGTATGTATGAAGGTGGATATTGGAGTATGTGTATGTGAGTATGTATGAAGGTGGATATTGGTAGTGTATGTGGTATGTATGAAGGTGGATATTGGTAGTGTATGTGAGTATGCATGAAGGTGGATATTGGAGTGTATGTGGGTATGTATGAAGGTGGATATTGGAGTATGTGTTTGAGCATGCATGAAGGTGGATATTGGATGGTATTGTGGTATGTAGAGTGGAATGGATATGGACGTTAGCTGATGCAAGTAGATACTTAAGTGTAAGTAATGGTAGGTTGAAGGTGGATTTGAGTTATTGTGTATCGCATGAAGTGGTATAGTAGTAGTGTTAGTGATATGTATGAGGTGGTATGTGGTGTAGTGTGAGTATGTATGAAGGTGGATATTGGAGTATGTGTATGTGAGTATGTATGTATGTGAGCATGTGTGGCATTGCAGTATGAACGTGTAGGCGGGAAGGAAATGAAGCGTCTCGCCGCACAAAGAAACACACACACATAACAGTAAACATGGTGAGGTGTGACGGGCAGGTGTGACAGGTTCAATACTTGTCGCTTGGAATTCTCATACGTACGTAACGCTGTAAGTATTGGTGTTTGTGTGTGTGTGTGTGCGTGTGCGTGTGCGTGTACGTGTGCGTGTGCGTGTGCGGTGTGTGTGTGTGTGTGTGTGTGTGTGTGTGTGTGTGTGTGTATGTGTGTGTGTAATAGTAATAGTAATAGTAATAGTAAATTTATTGCCCTATTGTTACAATGTTACATCTATAAATTATATAAACAAACTTATATATACCATGTCTATTAACGGCATGGTCTGTCGAGCCAAGACTCTTTGACAGACGGAAATTTCTAATCTAAATTTGCAGTAAATAGGCAACATTATTTTCTAAGAAATTATTTTGAATAGATTATGCAATCAAACTTTACAACTACAGTAAATAAGATTCCAATTATGTAAAAACAAGCACCAAATCTCCAACACATGCATTCTTACAAGCGTTAACAATATAGAACATCCACACTGACTTGCGTACTTACATCGTTCGCCTAACATCCTGTATTCTGACAAGTAAACAAATAACTCTTTATTTTCTTTTTAAATTGAATTAAATTACATGTAAATATTAATGTTTTTACATCAGTAGGAAGGGAATTCCACAGCTGAGGACCGTCACATACCACACTCTTGTTGTAGAGGGTTGTTCGAAATTGTGGACTCACTAGATTTATATTATTACCCCTCGTGTTATGAGAACTTTCAATAAATTTGAAAAGTTTGTTACCTGTATAGATATTCATATTTTTAAAAATAAGCAACAATACAAATATATTTTAATGAATTTGAAATTGAATATATTTAACTGAGAATAATTACGGCTGGTAGAATCAAATTTATCCATGAATAGAATAGATCTGATAATCTTATTTTGGGCTACTAATAATTTTTTTCAAAAATGATGGCCATGTACAACCCCATATGGAGACAGAGTAGATCAGGTGAGGGTAACAAAGTGTAATATATACTGACCATACTCTCTGTTGTTAGTTGATGGCGGACTCTATATAGGATGCCACATATTTTTGATAGCTTTGTACATACCTCATTAATATGATGGCTCCAATTTAAATTTTCATCGATAATTACACCCAAAAACTTTGTATGAGAGACACGAAAACGTAGAGTGTGTGTGTATGTGTGTGTGTGTGTGTGTGTGTGTGTGTGGTGTGTGCGTGTGCGAGTGCGTGTGCATGTGCGTGCGCGTGCGCGTGCGCGCGTGCGCGCGTGCGTGCGTGCGTGCGTGCGTGCGTGCGTGTGTGCGTGTGTGTGTGTGTTTTTTAAAATGTGAGCAAAAACATGGCAGCTAAACCTATTTTTTATTTTCATTTGTTTCCTTTTCTTTTAACTTCTTCCTATTTCTTTTTCCCCCAACTGTCTAAACTAAATCTACTATCCCTCTCTAAACTTTTTTTTTAAAATGGCAGCTATAGATTATGTTCACCGTCAATTATACTTATACTAGCCGCAAAGCCGCCCTCCGGGCGGCCTTTTTGGCTAGCTCCTGCGGAGGGCTATTGGTGGGCCTTCGGCCCACCACTGTGTTAGGTGGGCCTTCGGCCCACCAAACACAGACTCTCCAGATAGCCCCTTCTAACTTTCCTGAAATCATGGATGTAGAAATGTATGTATTAACGCCAACCATTCACATCATAGCCCCTTCTAACTTTCCTGAAAGCAAAGCCGCCCTCCGGGCGGACTTTTTGGCTAGCTCCTGCGGAGGGCTATTGGTGGGCCTTTGGCCCACCACCTGTGTTTGTTGGGCCGAAGGCCCACCAAACACAGACTCTCCACATAGCCCCTTCTAACTTTCCTGAAATCATGGATGTAGAAATGTATGTATTAACGCCAACCTATTCACATCATAGCCCCTTCTAACTTTCCTGAAAGCAAAGCCGCCCTCCGGGCGGACTTTTTGGCTAGCTCCTGCGGAGGGCTATTGGTGGGCCATCGGCCCACCACCTGTGTTTGGTGGGCCTAAGGCCCACCAAACACAGACTCTCCAGATAGACCCATTACCCACCACCTCGGCCCACCAAACACAGACTCTCCAGATAGCCCCTTCTAACTTTCCTGAAATGTATGTATTCCCCCCACCCATTCACTCATCCATTACCCATCACCCCCCACCCATTCACTCACCCATTACCCATCACCACACACCCATTCACTCACCCATTACCCACCACCACACACCCATTCACTCACACCATTACCCATCACCCCCCACCTATTCCCTCACCAGCACCCTCACACCCCCCACCCATTCACTCACCCATCACCCCACACCCATTACCCATCACCCCACCCATTCACTCACCTATTACCCATCACCCTACATCAAGGTTTCCTCAATTCTCGCAACCCACTTTTTTTTTCTTCACAGTTCTCGCTAATAGGCTGCTAAAAAAAAAAAAAAAAAAAGTGATCGGATCATCCTATAAGTGGGCTTAAAACCTTCCCCTGGTCAACCTGATTCCAAAACTGTGACATATGATGGGATTCCGCCACAGGGGGCGGCACCTATCGCGGACAGACAGACAGACAGACAGACAGACAGACACACACACACACACACACACACTTACGCTTATATTATTACTAGCCGCAAAGCCGCCCTCCGGGCGGACTTTTTGGCTAGCTCCTGCGGAGGGCTATTGGTGGGCCTTCGGCCCACCACCTGTGTTTGGTGG
>JACEEZ010021826.1:327500-440000 GCA_016584305.1 Chionoecetes opilio | reverse complement strand
CCGCTTGTTTACATTACTTGAATACACTTGCTTACAATATGAGAAACATGATTCGTCGATTTCCATTGTGGTCGATCATGTTGTGGTCGACTTATGATCTATGATTTTCGAATGATATGATATTCAAAGATAAGTTTTTGTACTTTGAATTACCAACAACTGTTATTCTTTTTGTTTTGATATTTTAAATTTACACCATTTTTCTGTCCAGCATCCTTCTAATTCACTTTCTTCTACACCTCAATTCTTGCCTCCTCCTTTGTATCCTTTACCTTTTTTGTGTGTTTTTGCTTTAGCACATTACCAGGATGCTCATGATTTTATATATTTCTTTCAGTTCTTCATGTTTGTTTTAGAGGCAAATTTGTCCTTCACCCTCTATACTATACATACCTTTCTCCTCTAATCTTTGCCATAAGTCCTCGCTACTACCAGTACTTTTGTTACTCCATTATCGTCCACTATACAGATCTTCCTCTGCCTCAGGTTTTAGCAGGTCTTCATGCACCGGCTCTCACAACCCTTCCCTTATCTTCCCTAATCTCCTGGCGGGGAACATCTATAACGAACACAAACAGGAGTGGTCTCAACTGGTCCTTAGGTAGATTAATGTCAATACCAGCTTCTTAGGACTTAGGGTAGGGTAGGATTCGCCTTATGCGGCCCACAAGATCAATATTGACTGTGTATGGGCTATAATGAAGGATTTTTAAAATTAATATATTGAATTTTTATTTTTTTATTTTTTAGTTATTGATGTCAATGTATTGATGTCAATATTATTGATCGTGTGTGGGCCGCTTAAATAAGTCATGTTTTCTTTGTTCAATCAAATCGTGTTAATAACTCGACTGAACTTTCCTGACGTTTTTGGTGATCATTAATATATTTTTTATAACTATATTTAATATCATCATTATTATCATCAATGTCACCACTATCTCTCTCTCTCTCTCTCTCTCTCTCTCTCTCTCTCTCTCTCTCTCTCTCTCTCTCTCTCTCTCTCCTCTCTCTCTCTCTCTCTTCTCTCTCTCTCTCTCTCTCTCTCTCTCTCTCTCTCTCTCTCTCTCTCTCTCTCTCTCTCTCTCTCTCTCTCTCTCTCTCTCTCTCTCTCTCTCTCTCTCATTATTCTGTGATTAAGTATACCGTATTGATAACTAATCTCTTTTGACACCAGTAGATCGTAATGTTGTCTTTTTTGAGGTATAAAATATATTTTTACCCTTCTACATTATTACTATTTTTATTTTTTCATAGTCTCTCACATTCATTTATTTCTTCTGACACACTCGCCATCTCTCGCTTTATATATATTTTCTCTTCGTATTTCATTAAGGTCAAACATGCTGTGACTTTTTGCTTCCCTCACAAACGTTTTATCTTTTCCTGCTCACAATACAGTATATTTTAAACTTATATTTTTGTGCGTGGTGTTTTTCTCCGTAACATTTTCACTCTTTCTCATCACTTAAATCATTCACGCTTTCATTCTACTTGTACTGACATAAAAAGAAAAGAAAAGTGAGAACATACGTCGGGGATAACTTCGTAGTCTAATAAATGTTTCGTACTAATTCTTTCGTCTTGGCTCAACCTTTTCTTTCATATTTTTTCTTTCTCCTGCAAGAGGAGGTCACATGGAGCTTTAATTGCGTTTGTCATTACGTGATAGACACCTGTGGGACGCGCATGTCTTGTCTCTGCTCCTGGTGGACGTTGCTCGCAGAAAGTTAACTTATATTAACTTATTGCTGAGGTGGGAAAGCCTTGGAAAAAATAAACACGTTCGGAGGGTTATAATTTCTGAGGTGAGAAAGGCTCAACAAAATAACATTACGTTCGGAAAGTTGCCATTTCTGATGTGGGAAAGCCTTAAAAAACACGTTCGGAGGGCTGCCATTTCTGATGTGGGAAAGCCTTAAAAAAACACGTTCGGAATGTTGCCATTTCTAATGTGGGAAAGTCTTAAAAAACACGTTCGGAATGTTGCCATTTCTGATGTGGGAAAGCCTTAAAAAACACGTTCGGAAGGTTGCCATTTCTGATGTGGGAAAGCCTTAAAAAACACGTTCGGAAGGTTGCCATTTCTGATGTGGGAAAGCCTTAAAAAACACGTTCGGAAGGTTGCCATTTCTGTGGTTGAAAAGCCGTCTACTACACCGACGGCTCCGGTGACCCTGAGAGGGCATGACGGGCTCTGCGGTGGTCACGGGCGGTGAGGTGCTGTCCTGGAGGACGCCCGACCATTGCTCCACGCTGCAGAGGGAGCTGGTGGCGATAGAGCGCGCCCTACAGTACGCCCGGGGCCGACACGAGGAGGTAGTGGTGATTCACACCGACCCATGTCTGCCCTGCAGGTCCTGCAGCAGCCCCGCACACCGGTGGACTACGTACAGCTCACCAACGCCATCCTGGGCCACATCCAGGGCCTCGCCGCGCAGGGGCGCCGCGTGAGGCTTAACTGAGTGCCTAGCCACGTGGGTCTCCGTGGCAACGAGGCAGCCGATGAGGCGGCCCGGGAGGCCACTAGGCAGCCGGCGGTGACCTATACCGTCTTGCCCAGCATCCAGCGGGCCAAGGTACTGGCCAGACATGCTGCCGAGAGAGAAGAGAAGCTGCAGCAGAGAAGGCATCATAGAAGGGACGGTGTGATAGGGTGACGGGAAAGAGCGTTTGAAGAAGGGAAAGAGGCTCTGTGACGAAGGGGAAGAAAAGCTGAAACAGAGAAACCAGAGAAGGGACGATGGGACAGGAATATACTGTGAGATAGGAAATTATGGTGTGTATTTGTTACTTAATTGATCTTAGGTAAAATTCAATGTATGCAGAACTAAGTCAGACTCGTGAGATCTCGTATTCCTTAGTCATTTATTACTATATTTTTATGTAAGAGTGTAAAATGAATACTGCTTGTACCCACCATGACAGCTGGATGTTTGCTCCATTTTTGTTGTACTTTATTTTGTAAGCTGTAGTTCTTGGTATTTTCATCATCTCTTGTTTTATACAGTTTTAATCCAGAAGCCCAGACACATTTAATTCACATCGTGAGTACGAAAGGTTTGACACCTGGAATGGGTAGGACTGTCCTTGGAATCCCCCAAAAGGCCTTTCTTAAGCTCTGCAATTGTGGACTGCCACTAGAGGGCGCCCTTCAAAGTTGCCCCCAAAACATTTTCAATTCACACTTTGAGTACATCCGTGAAACCTCCACCAAAATGGTAATTCTGGGAGTCTATTCATAAACTGGCATTTCTTAAGTCTCCATTTTGTGGAAAGGGGGGCTTAAGAAGGGCCTAAATAACCCCTAATTTCACATTTAATTCACATCTTGAGTACATCCATGAAACTTTACCAAAACATAGCCCAAGGCCCCATGACTAAGGAACCATGATTCTCAAGTTCACCAGTTGTGGACTAGGGTAGACAGGGCCAAAAGGTATATATATCCCAGCTAATTAGCATATTTCTGGTTTCATTCACATCTGAGTACATCCTTGGAAATTTGTTCATATGTCGTCTAGGACCCCCTGAGCAAGGATCCACGATTCTTAAGTTCACCAATTGTGGACGAGGGTACTTAAGAAGAGGGAGGGCCATAGAAACCATTTAGCATATTTGTGATATATATATTTATTCCGATATAATAATTGTTCTTAAAATAAAGTATCTATATTTAGATAGTGCATAATTGATCTGTTACTGCTAAGCTCTAGATTGCCCTGCTTTCTTATTATGTGGTGGTATTAGTTGTACAGCAGCAGGATTGGTTAGGCAAGATTGCAGCATGCTTAGTATGATGATGCGTCGCAATCCAATTTCACTTCCAAATGTCATACTTTCTTGTTATTATTAATAATTAATAATTAATAATTATTAATTATAATTATTTCTATTATCAATTATTAATTATTAAATTAATATATAATTGATAATTAAGGCTCTGCCTTACAGTCCAAGGCATTCAAGCGGAAATTATCCTTATTCCTTGCAAGAGCTTCGCAAGATTCTGTTTATGCTCACATAATTGGAATCTCTGATGTTATTTTAGATGTTCCGTCAGGCGAATGCTTCCACTTCCATGTTACTGCAGCTGGATCATCAGTTCAGCGTGTTCCCGTTCCGAGTTTGCAATCCAACCATTAAGAGGCAGACACGAAAATCATACGCCATGCAATTGCAGCTCATAAGGCAACAGTGAGGGGTGACATAGTTGTAAGGGCCTCTGGCACAGACATAGATGTCATCCTTCTCTATTACGGTGAAAAAATTGAGAAAAAGGTATGGGTGGATGTAGGTAATATGGCCAAGAAAAATCGCAGATTCATTGATATAACATCAATACACAGGTCACTTGGGCCTGAGATTTGCCAAGCTTTACCAACTTTCAATGCCTACACTGGCTCTGACTATACCTTTACATTTGTGAGAAAGGGTAAGGTCAGGACATTTGCCAAACTTCAGAAGAACATTGAGGTGCAGAAGGCATTTCAGTGTTGACAGAAGAGTCCAAAAATGAAAAGTGCCACCAATTACTCCTAAAATATACAGATTGACTGTACGGTGCCAAAGAAAACTCAACCGTTACGCTAAACGCCCATAGGTACAAGTGTTTTGAAAAGGTGTACAAACCGAAGATGAGACGAAGAAATCCACTGGAAAAACTGAAGGGAATTGATGCTAGTGGACTGCCTCCCTGTGAATCTGAAGTCATATCGCATCGAAACGGGTCGCCTCTGTTGCCAGAATGTGGGCTAATGGAGACAAACTTTACCTTGAGAAGCACCCTACTGAGGTTGATGGTTGGACACTAGATGATGGTGCCTAGAATCCCATTTGGTTTGATGGCCCTCAGTTACCAGATACACTTGTACCAGATGAGAATGACATGGACAACTCGGAGGAGAGCAATGTCAGCTTAGAACCATCTTCTTCAGATGAAGAGGGTGATTCAAGTGAATAGGAAGATATGGAGGACAACATAAGTGATGAATGACCATTTTAAAATAGTAACTTGAATACCAGTTGCTGTAATTCAGACTACATGTATCACCCAACCTGTGATTGATCGTTGGTACTATTATAGTCTGCATATTCTTGGAATTTTATCATTGGTCTTGTCTTTGATAGAACTGGCTTCGGATATTTAGTGTATGAATATTAGTCTACATGGTAGTTGCTTTAGTTCTTGTAGATTTTAAATATTGTCGGTTCGCAAAGTCTTAGCAGCTAGCAACACAACACACACCAGTTGACGGACGCATATGTAGCCCATTATCATTATTATTCATTGATTCAAAAAGACCGTCTCAATACTATATAGTATATAGTATTAAAGCATGCATCATGTAGCTTGTATTGGTGAAAATTATCAGTTTGTTTGTCCCACAGCTTTGTGCAATATGGTGTGTTTATCTAAACTAAATGAGATAGATCCAAAATCGTCACTGATTTTGAGATTGGCATTAGATGTATTTCTCAGATTTCTCTTTTTGCTGAATCTTAGTTCAAATATTACCACCCCATACTGGTGAATTTGAGAAACATACATGTATTTTCTTGGTCATAATTTCTGGAAAAGAGAAGTGTCAAAGGTGTACTGAGGACGTTGATTTTATATAATATATGAAAACAGATTATTTGTCTTGAGAACATAAATTATTGTCTCAAAATGAATATAAATATCACAAATACGCTAAATGGTTTCTATGGCCCTCCCTCTTCTTAAGTACCCTCGTCCACAATTGGTGAACTTAAGAATCGTGGATCCCTGCTCAGGGGGTCCTAGACGCATATGAACAAATTTCCAAGGATGTACTCAGATGTGAATGAAACCAGAAATATGCTAATTAGCTGGGATATATATACCTTTTGGCCTTTCTTAAGTACCCTAGTCCACAACTGGTGAACTTGAGAATCATGGTTCCTTAGTCATGGGGCCCTGGGCTATGTTTTGGTAAAATTTCATGGATGTACTTAAGATGTGAATTAAATGTGAAATTAGGGGTTACTTAGGCCCTTCTTAAGCGTTTCCACAAAATGGAGACTTAAGAAATGCCAGTTTATGAATAGACTCCCGTGATCATTTTGGAGGAGGCTTGGTGGATGTACCCGAAATGTGAAATAACTCAGTTTTTGGGATAATTAGGCCCTTTGGCCCTTTCTTAAGTACCCTAGTCCATAACTGGTGAACTTAAGAATCATGGTTCCTTAGTCATGGGGCCCTGGGCTATGTTTTGGTGGAGGTTTCATGGATGTACTCAAAGTGTGAATTAAAAATGTTTTGGGGGCTACTTTGAACGGCGCCCTCTAGTGGCAGTCCACAATTGCAGAGCTTAAGAAAGGCCTTTTGGGGGATTCCTAGGACAGTCCTACCCATTCCAGGTGTCAAACCTTTCGTACTCACGATGTGAATTAAATGTTTCTGGGCTCCTGGACTATTTTACATTGTCCTCTAGCGGTCTGTTTGTTGCATGGGTTATGAGGTCTTCTATATCAATTTCCTCTTTGCTTGTCACACATTTGCGTACACACACACATACATATTATATCATAATATGAATTGATTTATTTGCTAAATAATATGTAACACAAACAGAGCGTTTACAAAAACTGAACGTGAATTCCAGTGATGTCTCGTAAAATATTTAACATGAAACTCACTGAATGTGTTTGAGCCAAAATGCTCCTTATACCTGGGTGACTTACTGCACAACACTCCACTAACATACTCAAAAGTTCAGAACCTGACATTTACCTGGGCAATCATGACTTACTCCATTGTCCGAAACTTTTCAATGTGAGAATGGCAAATAATCCACTCGATGGAATGTTAAACTACGGAGGTAAAACTAGACTTTTTCTTTTTTATAGTAAAACGTGAATTTCCGAATAAGTGTCGAAGTTTCCGTATTTAGAAATATCTCCTAGGATATTATCAGGACTTACGGATTTATTGTTCTTGATACTGTTCACACACACACACACACACACACACACACACACACACACACACACACACGCACACGCACACGCACACGCACACGTACATATTACATACAAAAGCCTTTCTGTTCTTTTCTATCATTGCATACTTTTCTGTCGGCTACTTCCTCGTTGAGAAATGTGCTAAAACACCAGAATATTCACGAGAAATGCTCCTTTATGTGCAGCAGAATCGTACACTATTGAAAACGGATGGATGATTTACCCAGTGTTACAGATGGTTTTGGTCTTTAGCGTCATTCAGGTTGCAAGAATAACTTTCACTTTAATGTACTGTTTACCTCCCTTTTCACCTTAACTTTGGAGTTGATATTTTATATAACTCCAAAGTTAAGGTGAAAGGGGAGAGGCTAAACAGTACATTAAAGTGAAAGTTGTATCCAGTGTATCCAGTATTCAGTGTATCCAGTATTCAGTGTATCCAGTATTCAGTGTATCCAGTTTATAACCTATTGATCCTGAGGCGATATTACTTTCAGATGACACAAATAGCCTTTATATTTTTTCAAGTCTACATACTGTCTCAGATACGCGCAGCTGAGAAGTATTTGAGCTTTGTCGTTAACCAGACACTTGCTGAACATTTACTGTGTTTATCATCAAATGTGTTTACCTTCTGTCTTTAACTTAGTCCCCCTATTTCAGACTGTGATTATTCAGGAATGGACACACGAAGAGTAGAGGAGAAGGAAGCATCAGCGATTGGACAAGATAAACCTGGAGAAGGGCTGGAGAGGTATGACGTAGTAGGAGGAAGAGGTAGGAATGGAGAAGAGATGAGTGGTAGGGAGGAGGAGGAGGAGGTAGGAATGGAGAAGAGATGAGTGGTAGGGAGGAGGAGGAAGAGGTAGGAATGGAGAAGAGATGAGTGGTAGGGAGGAGGAGGAGGAGGAGGAGGAGGAGGAGGAGGAGGAGGAGGAGGAGGAGGAGGAGGAGGAGGAGGAGGAGGAGGAGGAGGATTGAAGATGAGATGAGATGAGATGAGATGAGATGAG
Organism: Chionoecetes opilio; assembly: GCA_016584305.1. Lineage (NCBI taxonomy): Eukaryota > Metazoa > Arthropoda > Malacostraca > Decapoda > Majidae > Chionoecetes > Chionoecetes opilio. Next base: position 432,000 of record JACEEZ010021826.1, on the reverse strand, counting down.
ATGAGTGGTAGGATGAAGGAAGAGGGTGAGCCCAGACCTCCGACCTAGGAAACAATGTATTGAGGCCAGAAATAGAGCTAATAGAGTATTAGGATTCATTACCAGAAGTGTTAAAAGTAAAAGTGCGGAAGTTATTCTAAAGCTTTATCTGGCTCTAGTCAGGCCTCACCTAGACTATGCAGTTCAGTTTTGGTCTCCATATTACAGGATGGATATAGTGTTGTTAGAAAAAGTGCAGAGAAGGATGACCAAAATGATACAAGGGATGCGTAACTTTAGTTATGAGAGGAGATTGAAGTTATTAAAATTACACTCACTCGAGAGACGCAGAGTAAGGGGCGATCTGATAGAAGTTTTTAAGTGGATAAAGGGATTTAATAAAGGAGAGGTAGGAAAAGTTCTTACGGCTTTTAACCAGGGTAGAACAAGAAGTAACGGATTCAAGCTGGGAAAGCGTAGATTTAGAAAGGAAATAGGGAAAAACTGGTTCACAAATAGGGTGGTGAATGAGTGGAATGGTCTCAGTGGACAGGTGGTTAGTGCGGAGTCATTAGGGAGCTTTAAAGGGGAGCTGGATAGGTTCATGGATGGGGATGAGAGGTGGATGTAGGTAGTGTTGGGTGACAGGAACTACCACGTGTAGGCCTCGCGGCCTCTTGTAGCTTCCTTATTTTCTTATGTTCTTAAGAGAAGTGATTGGGCGGCAGTGGGCGTAATGGACAGAACTGGTATAAGTGGGCGGTATCTGGTGGCAACAAAAACTCAGATTTTTTACTTTTACAAATGGCAGCTGTATTATCGTGCTTTTGAATACAACTTTCATAGCAATTTGAAACCCGTGGTGATATGAAACACCCTCCACTGCTGATGTTTTATGCTTACAGACATTGTGATTAGGGAATGAGAAGTGCGTTGATTGCCACTTCCCATTGTAGGAGTGTGTGCTTCAAATTGAGAACAGAAGAATTACAGTTATTTCAACAGGAAAAATTGTCCTTCATTCTTGGGTCAATTTTAGGATTTTTAAAGATTTTTTTTTAGGATTTATAATATTTTGGTCATTTAGAAGGATCGCACACTTCACTATAACAAAAATGACGTAGTTTGATGATACAGTGTGTGTTTAAGGAGAATATTTGGATAAAATGTCTGATATTATGAGCTTTTGTAGATCATGACTCTCAGCACAGCAAATATCACACTTTAAAACTTCACAAACTGTTCACAATATCCCTTTGCAGACCAGAAATGGTTTCCCTCTCGTAAGGGTGAGGAATATAAAACTGCACGAGTATATGAGGCACTGAACACACGCACCGCCTCACTATTTTTTCTGTAATCAGTATTCAGTCACAACAAGCTCCGTCTGCGTCATTGACCGGCGAAAATGTGTGCTGAAGCGCCGTCCTATTTTGGCGGGAACAGATAAGCGCGGGCTGTTGCTGTTTCGTTTTTGTGGATCCATGTTGCTGGCGGTTCTTCATGATAAAGTACTTCATGTGACATAGTGTTGTAATCAAAGGTACTGTGAGCAATACACGCGCGTTTTTTTTTTTCGTTTTTTTATTTAACCACTTGCCGAGATGAGGATTTAGAAAAAAAAATAGAAAAAGCGGCAAATACTGGACGTAGTATATGAGTCTTGCGAACACTACGCGCTGTGCTCTCCACAAAGCCACCATTACTGCTGCTTCATTTTCTGTGTCTATAATGATTGCCAAATATTTTATCTTGCTGCTAAAGATTACTAGATGCTTAGTTTTTTTTCTTTCTTTCTTTTTGCACGCGTCTATTTATTAGCTATGAATATAAATTAAACAACTTAATCTGACCTCAACACTCTGCGTACATAATGCTGATTGGGAACTTGTAACATTGTGAGTTTATAACTTTATTCGAGTCCAATTTGCCCAAACAATCGCCTCATATTATATAATTCATGGATTGATCTTGTTTAAGCTTTTCTCTCTATTGACATTTCAAGGGCAAGAACATTTGTTAGATTCAAGTTAAACAACATGTTCAAATGTCAACAGCCTTTGAGTCACATCATACCTGTCTCTGTGTTACCACGTGTATTTTCATTCCAAGGGAGCGATACATATAACACTTTAATATCAATAAGAATAAGTGTTTCCTCCCATAAAAGTGAGTGAAAACATATTATAATTCCAATTTGATATGATCTGAGGGCGAGCGATTTGATCAAGCTTTGTATGTGAGAACTATTAGTAAGAATATATAGTGACATTTACTTGACCCCTACTTGGCATTTATATTCTTAATCCTTTAGAAGTCTCTCACTCAGCCCAATCTTTCTAATTTAGCTCTTACTTAACACCTATTTTCCGCATCTTTCGCTCCTATGCCTGCTGCCGCCCACAATAATTCATATACAGTATCTGTATATTTCCTAATGTAGTATGTGTTATTATTGTCTTAGTTGATTGATGTTTCTCAGTCAATCGTTTCTACATTTTGTCTGTTCGCCTGTCTGCCCAACCACCGATAAAAGTAAAAAAACTCAACTACAGTAGGTATAAAAAATATTAATGCAATCCCATTTACAGGAACTACCTCGTATAGGCCTCACGGCTTCTTGTAGCTTCCTTAAAATCTTATGTTCTTATTTTGCAGCACTTTGTTCTCAGTGACTTTCACATATAATTAACATTTCTTTCATTCTTTCATCATTGAAATATTCTTGTTATTTCTTGTGCATTTAAATATTATTAGCTATGATTTCATATCAACTATTTATATGCACGAGACATAAGTTACGCTTTGTTATATTAATGACCCATCTGATGGCAACAAGCAACACCTGGTTCATTATGCCTTTTTCGTACCTTGTTGCCTTTTTTTAATTCACGTTTATTCCAACATATATACTACATTTTCGTGATAATATCCCTCACCCCTTAATCCTTTCCCTCACCCTAACATACGTGCCTCCCCCAGTGTCCGCTCACTGTTCTGTCTTTGTTAATGATGTTCCCCTACTTGACATTTATATTCTTAATCCTTCATAAGTCTCTCACTCTGCCCAACCTTTCTAATTTTGCTCCTACTTAACATCCATTTTCCGGATCTTTCGCTCCTATGCCTGACCCACAAAGGAAACCCTTCTAAGTCATAAATGCTATGAAAAATGCTTGCAAGAGTCCTGTTTGGTCAGAGAGAGAGAGAGAGAGAGAGAGAGAGAGAGAGAGAGAGAGAGAGAGAGAGAGAGAGAGAGAGAGAGAGAGAGAGAGATTAGGGCTTAGAGATACCGGGCTATGGATAAGGCTGGAACCTCCCTCCCCTCCTCTATCCTCTTGCTTATGGGGGATGATTTCGTTTTGAATCACATGAATCTTCCTGTCGCTTGAAACTGAAGAGCGTCCATTGATTGTTGACTTAAATAATCTCATCGTTAAATTGAGGAAGGTTAGACGTGCTTTTGAGAGTGAGCTTTTAGTGTTGGTATTCATGGCTATTGTCTGCTTTGGAATGTGATTACCTTATAAACCTTTTCCTTTCAAGTGTGGGATGCTATAGGCTGTTGTGATGATGGGGTGTAGTGTTAGGAATTACGATCAGTACAGTGTGTGTTGCGTGTGAGTGAGTTAGCGGTGGATTTATAACGGTTGTGTATATAAAAAAAAGGTTGTATAAAAAGTTTCATAGTGTATTACTGGTGGATATTAATTTGGTTTATGTGTGTTAACTGGTTTGTGGGGAGTTTCTCGAGGCTATGATGATGGATTGTTGAGGAGGTAGTCGAGGAATGAGAGTCTGGCGGCGACCGAGCGATAAAAGTAGTGGTCGGGGAAGGTGTGTTGGCGTGGGGGTGAGATGTATTGATTCCCTGCAGGGCCATGAGAGGCGATGGTGCTGCAACAGAGGCACGTGCACTAATGGCCCGCAGTTGCATATCAAGTTACTGTGTTAGCCAGACCAAAACTGCCTCGAGCTCCAGTAAACTCGATATTAAACTTTAGCAATAGATTGAAATAAAACTATCACCTTTGGATGCGTAACTAGAAAACACGGAAAACAGGAATATCATGGTATAAACTTCTTCTTTTTTTTTTTTTTAGTTTTCTTTCGTCACAAATGTAGTTTTTTTTAAAGGAAACACTAAATTAATAATTACTCGTTTTTTTTCCCCAAGAGACTGTTCAGTGTAAAAGTTAATTAGTCTTCTAACTAGATGAGTAATAAGAGACTCGGTAATTTTGCTTAGACTGATTGTTCATCACCTCGTTTCAGATCTAAGGAATTTTTTCGTGTTGATTTATTCCACATTAACACGATATAGTTTTCTGCAGTCTGTCCCAAAAGAGTGCTTGATCCTACGTGCTATATAAGTGTTGATGTAGCAGCAGTGAGATTCTCTCTCTCTCTCTCTCTCTCTCTCTCTCTCTCTCTCTCTCTCTCTCTCTCTCTCTCTCTCTCTCTCTCTCTCTCTCTCTCTCTCTCTCTCTCTCTCTCTCTCTCTCTCTCTCTCCACACACACCAAGACACATATAACAACATGTGACTGCATTTCATTTCTTACATTATTATTTCATAAGCTGTTTTATTTACTGCTTCTGTTCGCCCACCTACCACTCCATCCCTACTGTTGCCTGAGTGTCAAGTGTAGTACGTTCCCGCCTGTCTTCCAAGTTCCCTCACCCTCCACTGCCACCTCTCTCTCCACCTCCACTGCACCATTCCCGTAGTACTTGCACGTCTTCCTCCTGATGGTGTTATTTCCGGGGATGCTGCAGGAAGAGGAGGAGACTCAGGAGAGAGAGGAAAGCTAAGGGGGATTGCCTGGTAATATCATCGTCCATGTTAGTCTGACTTTTTGTTTTGTTGATAATGAAAGGATATAATTAATCTTTCATTTCGTTGAAGGGATTGAAAGGCATTTAACTATTTACATATCCAATGCTAATATTTGTTTTCCGTTGCATTACTTAATTGATTTGGATTAATTTTACTAAGTCATTTCGAAACTGAACACGTAATCTGTTAAAAGATCATATTTATAAAGGTTTTTGCATTAAGAAAAGATTTTGATATCGAATGAAGGATAAAGGAAACTGTAACTTATGGAAATTGTTATGGTATTATGTTAATTTGCCATCCACGAACAGACTTTGGAGGGAAAAAAAAGGAAAAATGGGATGCAAAATGTCAGTCAAACAATCGGTAGGTGAAAGTAGTCAGTGTTAAGGAAAGTAGTCAATGTTAAGGAAGGAAAGTAGTCAATGTTAAGGAAAGTAGTCAATGCTAAGGAAAGTAGTCAATGTTAAGGAAAGTAGTCAATGCTAAGGAAAGTAGTCAATGTTAAGGAAGGAAAGTAGTTAATGTTAAGGAAAGTAGTCAATGCTAAGGAAAGTAGTCAATGCTAAGGAAAGTAGTCAATGCTATGGAAAGTAGTCAATGCTAAGGAAAGTAGTCAATGCTAAGGAAAGTAGTCTGTGTTAAGGAAAGTATTCAATGCTAAGTCAAGTAGTTAATGTTAAGGAAAGTAGTCAATGTTAAGGAAAGTAGTCAATGTTAAGGAAGGAAAGTAGTCAATGTTAAGGAAAGTAGTCAATGTAAGTCAAGTAGTCAATGTGAAGGAAAGTAGTCAATGTTAAGGAAAGTAGTCAATGTTAAGGAAAGTAGTCAATGTTAAGGAAAGTAGTCAATGTTGAGGAAAGTAGTCAATGTTAAGGAAATTAGTCAATGTTAAGGAAAGTAGTCAATGTGAAGGAAAGTAGTCAATGTTAAGGAAAGTAGTCAATGTTAAGGAAGGAAAGTAGTCAATGTTAAGGAAAGTAGTCAATGCTAAGGAAAGTAGTCAATGCTAAGGAAAGTAGTCAATGTTAAGGAAAGTAGTCAATGCTAAGGAAAGTAGTCAATGTTAAGGAAGGAAAGTAGTCAATGTTAAGGAAAGTAGTCAATGTTAAGGAAAGTAGTCAATGTTAAGGAAAGTAGTCAATGCTAAGGAAAGTAGTCAATTTTAAGATAAGTAGTCAATGTTAAAGAAAGTAGTCAATGTTAAGGAAAGTAGTCAATGTTAAGGAAAGTAGTCAATGTTAAGGAGAGTAGTCAATGTTAAGGAAAGTAGTCAATGTTAAGGAAAGTAGTCAGTGTTAAGGAAAGTAGTCAGTGTTAAGGAAAGTAGTCAATGTTAAGGAGAGTAGTCAATGTTAAGGAAAGTAGTCAATGTTAAGGAAAGTAGTCAGTGTTAAGGAAAGTAGTCAGTGTTAAGGAAAGTAGTCAGTGTTAAGGAAAGTAGTCAAGGTTAAGGAAAGTAGTCAATGTTAAGGAAAGTAGTCAATGTTAAGGAAAGTAGTCAATGTTAAGGAGAGTAGTCAATGTTAAGGAAAGTAGTCAATGTTAAGGAAGTAGTCATGTTAAGAAAGTAGTCAGTGTTAAGGAAAGTAGTCAGTGTTAAGGAAAGTAGTCAATGTTAAGGAAAGTAGTCAATGTTAAGGAAAGTAGTCAATGTTAAGGAAAGTAGTCAATGTTAAGGAAAGTAGTCAATGTTAAGGAAAGTAGTCAATGTTAAGGAAAGTAATCAATGTTGAGGAGAGTAGTCAATGTTAAGGAAAGTAGTCAATGTTAAGGAAAGTAGTCAATGTTAAGGAAAGTAGTCAATGTTAAGGAAAGTAGTCAATGTTAAGGAAAGTAGTCAATGTTAAGGAAAGTAGTCAATGTTAAGGAAAGTAGTCAATGTTAAGGAAAGTAGTCAATGTTGAGGAAAGTAGTCAATGTTGAGGAAAGTAGTCAATGTTAAGGAAAGTAGTCAATGTTAAGGAAAGTAGTCAATGTTAAGGAAGGAAAGTAGTCAATGTTAAGGAAAGTAGTCAATGTTGAGGAAAGTAGTCATGTAGGTTATAGAAGAAAGTAGTCAATGTTAAGGAAAGTAGTCAATGTTAAGGAAAGTAGTCAATGTTAAGGAATAGTCAGTTGGAAAGTAGTCAATGTTAAGGAAAGTAGTCAAGGTTAAGGAAAGTAATCAATGTTGAGGAAAGTAGTCAATGTTTAGGAAAGTAGTCAATGTTAAGGAAAGTAGTCAATGTTAAGGAAAGTAGTCAATGTTAAGGAAAGTAGTCAATGTTAAGGAAAGTAGTCAATGTTAAGGAAAGTAGTCAGTGTTAAGGAAAGTAGTCAATGTTAAGGAAAGTAGTCAATGTTGAGGAAAGTAGTCAATGTTAAGGAAAGTAGTCAAGGTTAAGGAAAGTAATCAATGTTGAGGAAAGTGGTCAATGTTGAGGAAAGTAGTCAATGTTAAGGAAAGTAGTCAATGTTAAGGAAAGTAGTCAATGTTAAGGAAAGTAGTCAATGTAAAGGAAAGTAGTCAATGTTAAGGAAAGTAGTCAATGTTAAGGAAAGTAGTCAATGTTAAGGAAAGTAGTCAATGTTAAGGAAAGTAGTCAATGTTAAGGAAAGTAGTCAATGTTGAGGAAAGTAGTCAATGTTAAGGAAAGTAGTCAATGTTAAGGAAAGTAGTCAATGTAAAGGAAAGTAGTCAATAGTTAAGGAAAGTAGTCAAGGTTAAGGAAAGTAGTCAATGTAAAGGAAAGTAGTCAATGTTGAGGAAAGTAGTCAATGTTAAGGAAAGTAGTCAATGTTAAGGAAAGTAGTCAATGTTAAGGAAAGTAGTCAATGTTAAGGAAAGTAGTCAATGTTAAGGAAAGTAGTCAATGTTAAGGAAAGTAGTCAATGTTAAGGAAAGTAGTCAATGTTAAGGAAAGTAGTCAGTGTTAAGGAAAGTAGTCAGTGTTAAGGAAAGTAGTCAATGTTAAGGAAAGTAGTCAGTGTTAAGGAAAGTAGTCAGTGTTAAGGAAAGTAGTCAATGTTAAGGAAAGTAGTCAGTGTTAAAGAAAGTAGTCAATGTTAAGGAAAGTAGTCAGTGTTAAGGAAAGTAGTCAATGTTAAGGAAAGTAGTCAGTGTTAAGGAAAGTAGTCAGTGTTAAGGAAAGTAGTCAATGTTAAGGAAAGTAGTCAATGTTAAGGAAAGTAGTCAATGTTAAGGAGAGCGTGTTGAGTAGTCAAGTTAAGGAAAGTAGTCAGTGTTAAGGAAAGTAGTCCAATGTTAAGGAAAGTAGTCATGTTAAGGAAAGTAGTCAGTGTTAAGAAAGTAGTCAAGTTAAGGAAGTAGTCAGTGTTAAGGAAAGTAGTCAGTGTTAAGGAAAGTAGTCAGTGTTAAGGAAAGTATCGTTAAGGTGTTAAGGAAAGTAGTCAATGTTAAGTAAAGTAGTCAGTGTTAAGGAAAGTGTCAGTTAAGAAAGTGTCAATGTAAGGAAGTAGTCAGTGTTAAGGAAAGTAGTCAGTGTTAAGGAAAGTAGTCAATGTTAAGGTACGGTTCAGCATTTCCACGGGCGAGCGGGAGTTGGGAGGAAAGTTACCACTGACAAGTCTGCTTAGTGGCCGTCAAAACTTTTTCCGCTATAACTCTTCATTTTCTTCTTTGACCACCACACGTTTTAGTCGACATGCAATTTTCAGCAGTTTACACACTACTTCCTAACTTCCACAGTCTCCGCCAGTCTGAATCAAATATATTTTCTCGTTCGGAAAAAAAAGTCAATCGAGCTGATAAGAGAGCGAGTGTTGTCTTCCATCACTACGTATCGCCCTTAAACCCCTTGAGACCCAGAGCGTAATTTCCATTGTAATTTGGCTACCATTAGACGATTTTTTGTGAATATAAGCAATTGTTTTATAGATATCACCTTTTTTAGTATCCTTGTCGACTTACTAATTTGGTATATTCAGTTACTTTTTTGTAATTTTATGGCTCGACAACATAGAATTTTTTTTATATCAAAGGAAAGATCTGGGCGTGAAGGGGTTAAGGTCATTCAGGAATTAATCAAGAACTAACTGTTTCATCGCATCGTCTCGCTTTCTTTCTATTTTTTGTTCTACATAATGAAAAGTCACGCTGAAGCGGTATTTCGTTGGGTATTCCATATCTAATACACACACTCACACCATCTTATACACATTATACACCTATTTTTAGTGCATAAGAAGCACCTCCCCAATCACGAAAGTTTTCTTCAAGATGGATATTCCCCACTGTTTTTTATATATCAATTTTTTATACATCAACACAATTTATCTATTTTGCATTATTCAAAATATATTCGTAAGAAAGTCCATAATATTCATCATCAAATAATGAATAGAGTGGAAGCGAAGCGATACAAAAAAACACATTTGTGAGGCGGCGACGCGGTGTCTTGTTAATAATGCTCACCTTATAACACCGTGGGTCTGTTTGCACCAAGGAAAATGTCCACTGTGTGTCTGACTTTTGAGCAATGCCAGCGAGCCTCAAGCGGTAGCCAAGTACTTTTTAGTAGTTGATTAAAGAATAGAAGAATGCGAGAGATGGTGTAGGTAGTAACTAAATCAGAATAAAGTGGATCTATGAACTAATTCTTACTATTTTGACATTCCCCAGGGAGGTATCTTCGCTCCGTCTCATGCTCCAATTAAAGTTTATCTTTATATTTTTTTAGATCTAAGCGTTCTCCAGAAAGGCGCTGATAGCTTCTCTCTCGATATATGAGTCAAGCTTTCCAACTTCCTTTTATCTCCTTGGAAGAAAGTTTTTCGCTTTCTCTATGGTTAATTTCAAAGACAACTTTTTCAATTTCCCCTCCGATTTCCCTTTAGGAAATACCTTCAGCTTCTATCGTTGGCTCACAGACAGAATTTCCATTCTTCATCCTCACATTTTCTTCAATGATAAAGCCAATTCAATCTGATCGATCATTTTCTTGACTTGCACTGCTCAAAAAATTCTACATATTCGCAGTTTCTATGTATGTTGATCTCTTTGTGAAATATAGCTACAGCTACCCCTGTCCTCCTCCAGCCCTTATTTAGTCCTGCATATCGCAGAATCTTTTGATTATGTATCTAACAGCTTATTAGATTCTCACCATCACATGCACATAGTTGTTCCGCATTGTATGAATGGCATACAAAAGTGACATTCAACCAACGCTTAGTTATTCAGGTGTCAACTCATTGGAACGGGCAAGGCACATCTTCCGCCCGGCTGTTGTTACACAGAGACCCATCAGTAATAATTACATAGTCACTAAACCATGGCAGTCACCAAGCTGGTCGCGTGTCGTGGAGTCTCCAGCCAGACGAGTGTGAGGTTCGATGTCCCGCTCTCTGATCTCCGATTCATTAAATGTCACTCAGATTGCTCCTCTGTTAGTCTAGTTTCGTTCTTCTCATTAATGACATCGCCAGATTAAGGCAGCTCACAAATACTTGCAGCGAGAAATGTCTGCAAAATTTCACGGTTCACGAGTGAACGATTATCGATATTTTGTCGTCAGCGAGCCTCTCGTCGTATCTCTGCTTTGAGATACAAGTGCTTACTGCTAAAAAAAACAAAAAACATGTGTGGGACTAGGTAACCTGTAAAAAACACGCGTTGAATGCGTTTCACGCGTTTCTAGAGCATTAACACATCTCTTTAATAGCATTTTAAAATGTGAAATCACGAATCCATGAAAAAAAAATCTGAGGAAAATTACATATCCCCTGCAGGTGCAAATATTTTTCTTCCACGGGAAATCAATATGTTCTATGATCACGGGTAATATTAACTGCCGGGCTGCAGCCAGTATAAGAAAATTCACTTAGCGAGGTTTCTCTCAGGCCGTGCAATCAGAAATTGATTCAGAGGAGACAGTTAAGGTCACATAGATTTTCTCAGGATACTAATGTCACCGCGAGTTAGAGAAGCACATCTCGGTGGCTATCGTAAGCACGTGCGAAAATTGTATTGCTTAAAATTGTTATACCATATAAAACTATTGTAACTGGAATGTCTTCTGTAGTGAGAATCTCCTACTCACTAGGAAACTAGAGGCATAGTAGAAAGGGACAAGAGTGGAGGTAAAGCGCATCAAATGGTTAATCCTTCCCTTCATTTTACTGTGCAAATGAAGAATCGATTTTCGCAGCAAACTATAAAAACTATAGGGTCTCTGCAATGCAAGGTTATAAGAATATACAGAAACAGCGAGGCAGACGGGAGGACGGACAGAGAAAAAACATTCAAACACATCGATCAACATAAAAAGAGATATGAAGCAAATCACTGGTTCGGAAGATCAGTTCTCAGTTCGAGTGGAGGAAATACAAACGCAGAGGCAATGAGGCGAAAGCAATACTACATAAACGGCATCTGACGTGGACATCCTTGGCTAAAGTTTATAATCGAGTGATATTAAATATACATCAAGATCAAAATTACATACCTTGGTCGCAGATAGAAAAAGGATGTGTAAGCCATAACGTGATCCATGCAAACCAAGGTATACCGCCTTTACATACTCGGGAAGGACTTACTACAGTATACCCTGTAGTGAATACTACAGTATACCCTGTAGTGAATGGTGATGGCTACGTTGTTAATGCCTGCCACCGGTACTCTGAAAAAAGGGGAAAAACGGCAGAGGAAAAATGGCACAGGAAAAAATGTCAATGTTGGGAGTAGGAAATAAGGGCATAAATGTAAATATTTCACATATGTAAAATAAATAAAAAAATGTGCCATTTATTCCTAGCCTGAAGAATATACCATTATTTCATGTGTCATTAATTCCTGTGGCAAATTTTCCTGTGCCATTATTTCCTGTGCATTTTTTTCATGTACCATTTTTTCATACATTCGTGCTGCCACCACCCATTCCAAGGAGCACAGACACTTTGTCCGCTGTTTGGGGTTGCCGTTCACCCTAAACCATCACCGTCTTCCCGACCCTCGCATAAACTTCAAGAATACGAAGGAATTCCCCTAATAGGGTGTTTATGCAAGAAACTGGATGTTTATCATATCTTGCAAGTCATACATTTTGATTAAAGTGAACGCGTGTGCCTCGTTATATCTCCCCAATCCCCTTCCCCCCCTACCCCATCAAGGTGTTCTAGTATTGCCACTACCGAGAAACTTAATTCAACCCCCCCCCCCCACTCGCCATCTCCTACAGTGAAGGCCCGCTATAACCAACGCAGTGGCGTAGCTACGGGAGGGGGGGGGCATGGGGGGGCACATTACCCTTCATGAGAAGTCGGTGCCCCCCCACTGGCCATGGCTCCCGTATTATGTACAATGCTGTAATACCCACCACTGATCTGATCTTAGAATATACCCTTCTATGTGGCATCAGAGTGGCCCCTGAAACCCGCTCGCCTAGTGCCCCCCATACTCAGCTATGTTCCCCCCCAGGTGCCCCCCTATACTCGGCTGTGGCCCCCCAGGTGCCCTCTCTAATGATAAATACTTAGCCATGCCACTGCTAACAAAGCAATCCAGCAGTCCTTTAACAACCCACAAACTACGTAGCAAAAAAATAAAACTAATAAATAAAAAGATATCCTACCCACAATCCTTTGCGACGTTGTTAACGAGCTCGAAGCACTAACGAACCCTATCAATATAAGCTTAAAAAAATACTAGAAAACTATACCAACATTATTACTAACTCACATTTGCTAACATTTAAGACTTAGATAACGTTAGAGGTCAAGAATTATTGGTCAAAGGTTAGGGCATGGGAAGGAAATAAGGGAAAGGTTTAGTGATTCGAAACAGTGGTATGCTCCTTGAGTAATCCGGTACGAGTGACAGTCGAGAGCGAGCCGGTGAGAGTGCAGGACGGGTGTGCAGGCAGCTGGGAGAAGGAAGGTGATGATTTTTGGCCAAACAACACTTTATTTTGTTGCTTTTGTTCATATTTCTGCAGCGTAAGTAAGGTAAGGAGAGAGAAAGGGAGGGAGTGGGAGAGAGAGTGAGAGGAACGAGTGGGCAGTGGCGGATCTAATGGGCCCTGAAATCTCATTGGCAACCCCAGTTCTGAGTCAGAGGTCTAATAAAAAGTCACCCATTTCTTTTCAATGGCTATGCCATGGCCACCACACACTATATATGTGTCCCACCTTGGCCACCCCTGTTACCATCCTGGCCAGACCCTACACGCAAGATAGGAAAGCAGGTGTTACGGAGTGTGCAGTGTGCTCTCCATTGGACAAGTGTTTGGACAGCCGCTTTATAGGTGGCAGAACCGGCGTTCGTTATTTTATTCTATATATCTTAGTTGTCACTGCATGTAACTGCGCTTCCGTAGTGTAGTGGGTAACGCGCCCAGCTGCGGCTCGACGGGACCGGGTTCACTTCCCACCTAAAAATACTTTATTTCAGTATGTAATATTATCACGTCTGATTATGTGTGCGTGTGTGTGTGTGCTATAAATGCATAGAACATTAATCTTGATCTCAGAGGAAGTAATTATTGGATTTAAATAAGTCTCAATCAACAGTACGTTACATTGGACGACAACAGATGAGGCTCGTGTTAGACATCACATGCTTAGGCTAGGGCAAAGACTACTGTATACAGAAGTCTTTGGCTAGGGCTTCAGCTTTCCTATCTTGTTTGTAGGGTCTTTGGTCCTGGCGGCGCCAATGAGAGTGGGAGAGGGAGGGAGAGAGGGAGACCTTACGTGTGATTTGAGGTTGTTTAGTCCTCCCTGCAAAGTAATGGCTGTTGCCTCGTTATCTTTCTACCTTATATAACGTCAGATTAGCTATAGCCAGTGGCGTAGCTACGGGGGGGCCCGTGCCCCCCCCTCCCCCCCATGAGAATCAGGAAAACGGGATCTTCACCTAAGATCACAGGTGTCACCATAAAAATCCAGCATGCGCCACTAACGGGCGAGAGCGACAGACATCACGACTCTCCATAAGACTACAGGCGATATAGGCTCCAACGTCAAAAAAGAAAAGAAAAGAAATGTATCGATAACGGCTACGGCAGGAAAAGGGAGCAAACTACGAGCAAACTAATTCCCAGGAACTACCATGTGTAGGTCTCACGGTCTCTTGTAGCTTCCTTATTTTCTTATGTTAAACACAATGTCGTTTTGAAGTTTGAGCCATGATTATCTTGATGCCCCGTTGTATGCATGATCAGAAGATTTTATAATGATTATGATAATCAATGATTACAATAACAATAATGTCCATGATGAAAGTAATGATAACAATGATAAATAATGATAATAATAGGAATAATGAGTTTCCTTTCAGATTGTAAGACAGTTTGTTTTTCTTATTTAGCAGGAGGCAATCATGTAGCTTTGCTTTTAGGTATTATTCCAGCATTTTTTTTTTCTCCATCCTCTTTTCATAAAGCTGTTGATGAATTTAGTATTTTTGTCCATAAAGTCTGATTTCTTACGATGAACTTCTCTGCACCATTCCTGCCATTCGCGTCATTCCCGCTACCCAACATCACTGCCTCTAAACGCCGCAAGGATTGTTCCCGCACCACACTTGAGGGCAATGAATGGCCGCTCACCTGTGTTCATAGCAACCCATCCCTAAGCCCAGGGAACCCACCAAGCCGCGTCCAATCTCCCTGATGAGCTGCACGGCCAAGACGGCGGAGAGGATGGTGCTGACCCGCCTCCTGTGGCGCCTGGGAGACCTCCACCCACACATCTTCGGCTTCACCACGGGGGTGGGCACCTCCAACAGCGTCATGGCCCTCCTGGCCCAAATCGACAACCGCCCTGCTGTCGCCGCCTTCCTTGACCTGGAGAAGGCGTTTGAGCTGGCCAACGCCCACGCCATCCTGGCCGCGCTGGTGCGGCGGGGCGTGCGGGGCAGACTCCTCGCCTGGATTGAGGATTACCTCTGGCACCGCCGCGCCAGGGTCAGGTTCCAGGGGCGCAAGTCCAGTTACAGGGAGCTGGAGAACGGCACGCCGCAGGGCGGGGTCCTAAGCCCCACCCTTTTCAACCTCCTGATGGAGCAGCTGGTCGGCCTGCCGTTCCGGGAGGGCACGGCACTTCTCAGCTACGCCGACGACTTGGTCCTGGTCGTCACTGGCCGGGGTGACCGGGTGTCTCTGACCCAGCAAGCCCTTGACCTGGTCAGTTGCAAGTGCAGAGAGCTGGGTCTCAAGATATCGGCTGAGAAGTCTAAGGCCATGGTGTTCAAGGCCGCTGCCCCCCCGGTCTGTCCTCTACAGATACAGGGCATCAGGCTGGCTTGGACCCACGCCTTCCAGTACCTCGGAATGTGGCTTGACCGGGGCCTCTCCACTTCACTACTCAGGTCACGTATCTGAGGGAGAGGGCTGAGACCAGGCTCAACGTCATGAGGGCCATGACGAGGCCACACGCCGGGGCCACGTCATCAGTGCTGCGCCTCTTCTACGTGCACACTGTGCGCGCCCTTGTAGACTACAGCGCGCCCGTGCTTGTCTCGTTATCGCTCACTCAGCAGAGGAAGTTAGAGGTCCTTCAGAACCGAGCTTTGAGGACCCTGCTGGGGGCACCGCGCTGGGCAAACACCCGCGTCATGCAGGCGGAGGCACGGTTGGTGCCCCTAGCCACCAGGGTTCGACAGATCGTGGCCTGTCGGGTGGCCAAGATCCTCTGCCAGGCAAGGGAGTCTGTCGCGCGGGACAGGCTGTGCAGGGTCTTGCCACAGCAGCAGCGTGACCTATCGCCGGGCAACACCTGGCTGCAGAGGGTGGCAGACGCCGCCATCCACCTCCTCCCCGGCCACACCCACCTGCTGCTGGACGGACCTGACCGCCCCGCTGTCAACTACGTCGCTCCGCCACCGTGGCAGCCCTCTGCCGCCCAGGTGATTATCGCCACACTGCCGGCCGCGAAGGCGTTGTGCACGCGGAAGGAGCTGAGGCAGCACGCCCTGCAGGCGGTGGCGCACGCCAATGTTCCCAGCAGCGTCGCGGTCGCTATCTACTACACCGACGGCTCCGTTGACCCTGAGAGAGGCCTGACAGGTGCTGCGGTGGTTACGGGCGGTGAGGTGCTGTCCTGGAGGACACCCGACCATTGCTCCACGCTGCAGACGGAGCTGGTGGCGATAGAGCGCGCCCTACAGCACGCCCTGGGCCGACAGGAGGAGGTCGTGGTGATTCACACCGACTCCATGTCTGCCCTGCAGGTCCTACGGCAGCCCCGCACACCGATGGACAACGTGCAGCTCACCACCGCCATCCTGGGCCACATCCAGGGCCTCGCCGCGCAGGGGCGCCGCGTAAGGTTCAACTGGGTGCCCAGCCACATAGGCGTCCGTGGCAACGAGGCGGCCGATGAGGCGGCCCGGGAGGCCACCAGACATCCAGCGGTGGCCTTGACTGTCTTACCCAGCATCCATGGGGCCAAGGTACTGGCCAGACGCGCTGCCGTCTGTACCGCAGAGCAACAGTATCGCCAGCTGGTGCAGACATCGAGGCAGGCAGCCTGGCACAAACAAGCCACGAACAACAACGAGCCGTTACGCCCCGCCCAGCAGCTGTCCCGAGCCGAGGAGGTCGTCCTACACCGACTTCGGCTTGGCTACTTGACCCTGGAGGAGCTGAGGGACGGGTTTGAAGAGCGGCCGTGTGAGCACTGTCCTCATATGACCCCCCATCCCCTGACCCACTACCTGCTTTCCTGTCCCGCTACAGAGCGGCTCAGACAGTGCGTCGGCCCGGAGAACGCGGCCGCCCTCGTACGGCAGTTTCAGAAAAATCTGCCCCTGCTGCTGGAGATGGCGCGTGCCGCCCCCCCCCCCCCCCGATGAACACTAAGGAGCGGGAGTGACCTCACGCCCCGCCCACCTGTGACCTGACTGTGGCTGCGGCTACAGCGGCGGGCTGATGCCCGCTCATTTATTAGTTTTTTTTTTTTTATGTATATATGTATGTGTATGTGTATGTATGTGCATATGTATATGTATATATATTATGTAATAGATGTAAATAAATAAATAAATAAAAAAAAATGTGTTCATAGACACTTAATTCTGACATCTTATGGCATTGACATCGCCGTCTTTCTTCATGGCCTGCACCTCCCTGGAGTACCGTGGCTTACTTTGTTGCTTTCTGGTTTATTAAATTTGACAGTTCTCTTTCTCCCTTCCCACTTCCCCTCGCCGAGTCTTGTGTCTTGCCCCGAGCCTTGCCGTTGCCAGTCTTCATTGTGATCAAATTCATCTAATTTGTCTTCATCGTGTAAGTTATTGCTACGAAATTTCTTGCAAGACAACACACACACACACAAACACCCGACTGCTTGTCCAAGCAGGATGGTACCTCTATTATTAGAGCAAACATTAATAATAATTATCTCGCACTGAGAGCGAGAGCTTTATCAAAAATAGATAACGCTCTGGCCGTATAATAATGATAATAATACTAACTGATATTAATAATTGTAATAATAATAATTATTATAATATAATAATGATAATAATGAAACTTATACATTTTTAATGATAATTGTGAAAATGGTAGTTTTGATGAAATAATAAGTAATAATAATAATTTTAATAACAATAACAATAATAATAACTTAACAACAATATTAACGATAATAACGATAGTGATGAATTATGATAATAATACTGATGATAGCAATAATAATAACTAAAAATAGTATTGCATGAAAGTCTAGTGAGTTAATGAAATTTGGTAGATCGTCACCGCAGAGTTTAACAGCCACATTTGCTTCTCTGTACAGACTTTCTTCGCTCACCCTCACGAGCGAGTTTCATGTTAGAGCGAAGGCCGACCTTCAAGTTAGATACCTGACAGTTCTTCCTCTTTCTCTCTCGGCTCATGCCCCTCAGGTTAAGAACCGCTGACTTAGGATGATAGAAATCCAGGACAAAATTAATATCACCTTTATTTAGTCTACAAACATTCATTGCTAACTTCCATTCCTAAATCGGTGAAGCTCTTGAGTGCATCTGATGGACTTACCAGACTAGTTTCACTACCTTAGCTGAAGTGTGTGGCAGCTGTCAAACTTACCTGGCAAAAAAATATTTATATCAACAATCCATAATTTGCCCATTAAGGTATATTACTCAGTATGTATGAAATGAGGCAATTATTCGAGTCACATAAGAAGACCAACCTTCCTTGCCTGTTCAACCCTCCCTCATTTGCTCTACATCTCTTTCCTTTACACTATCCTTCCACTTTCTTCTCCTTGCTTATCCTGTATTGCTAGGATCCTCGATTTCACTTATCTGAATATATTTCACAAAGACTTCTAGCTTCATTCTTCAATATGCCTAATCCATCTAAAAAAACTTACTTTCAATTATGCTGCCACTCCACATTTCACTCCATCTGCGTAAAACTCCCCTACATCTTTCTTTCATGCACACTCCCATTGCTCGCCCCTTCACATGCACCTCTTGGGTACACCTTGTTTCCACAGCACACACTCTTGACCGCTGTGCATTGTTCCTTGTCCAAGTCTCTGATCCATATGTCAAAGATGGGAAAAAGACTAAAATTCCTGAGAACTCTCTTAACCTCCATGAACATATTCCTCCCATTCATTGGCCCTGCAAGTAATCCTTAAGTCACTCCTACCCAGGGCCGTGTGTTACTATATGTCAGAGGTGGGCACCGCAAACAAAAATCCACTAACGCAAACCCCAATCCTTAAGTTCCACCACTACCACTTTAACTACCACTGCCATACCTTTGTTTACATTGCTTAGTCTAGTGTTATTCCATCCTGTGACAAAGGGGAGAGTAGATAGACATAATGTGTAGATATGTAGATAATACATGAGCCTTGGATCATAATGTATAGTATGTGTGTGTGTGTGTGTGTGTGTGTGTGTGTGTGTGTGTGTGTGTGTGTATCCGCAAGTCCGCATATTTCTTGAAGTTCACATTTCCGCAACCGCAGTCCGCAAACCAATTATGTGATATTTTCTCTGCATATATTGCAAAAATAGAGGTAAAGCACTATGTGGTAGTAAATTTTTATATTCTTTACTAAATCACTTTTGGCAATAATTATTGATATATACATTAGTATTTTTTTCATACTTAACCCTCAGCGTCCCACAGATGTAATAGCTCACATTTTACCTTCCCCTCATTGTGTCCACTCACTCAATATATCAACTTCAAGTGCACACTAAGAGGTAATAATTAGTATAAGTACAGGGAGGTCCCGTTATACGAGCATTCGGTATACGAGAATCCGATGATACGAGAGGTGTAATTTAGGGTCTATTTTCAATATACGAGATCGAAAATCCAATGCTACGACATTCAAACTGGGGTGAGTAAAATTACCAAGTTATTTACTAAAGCAAATTACAAGTTAATTACTAAAGTAAATTACAAGTTATTTACTAAAGTAAATTAAAAGTTATTTACTAAAGTAAATTACAAGTTATTTACTAAAATTATAAAGTCATTTACTGACTATATGATTTTACCTAAGGTTGTACGATAATCAATCTGAAAATATGATAATTCTGGTGGCCACGACTATGGCCACTATGGTACGACAATGTGGCCTACACAAATTCACATCCTGGACGATGTACAAAGACTCAGATGCGCAGAGACGAGTTTGTGGGCAGTGGAAGAGGTCTGCGCACCCCTCACTTGTCCCTTACCTACCCTACCCTCTCGAGTCTATTGTATCACGCGGCAGCACCGAGGATCTTTCCTCTTCCCCAAGTGATCAAGGGAGGAGGAAGAACTCTAACCCAGTCATCCCTGCAAACGCAGTCACCCCTGTTTTCTCTCGAGCCTCGGAGAGATAAACAGGGACTCTCAGCTGGCTACTTGCCAGCTTCCTGTCTCCCCACACAACATTACCACTTGTGAGTGTTATGCATGTTTTATGTTTAATTAATGTGCAGTTATGTTATTTTGTGTGCTATTTTCTCTTTCAGAATGCTTTTTCTACAGAATAGGTAGTACAGTGTGGGTAATATAGACGTTGTGTGTTTGTTGTGTTTGCTATAGTTTATTTTAGCTTGAATTTTTTTTATTTTTTATTTTTTTTATTTTTTATAATTGATGGGGTCCTGGAACCAAACCTATATTTTATCATTAGTTATGTGTTTCGTTATACGAGATTTCGCTTTACGAGTATGCCAGGTGGAACCTAACTGCTACGAGCATTCGGTATACGAGAATCCGATGATACGAGAGGTGTAATTTAGGGTCTATTTTCAATATACGAGATCGAAAATCCAATGCTACGACATTCAAACTGGGGTGAGTAAAATTACCAAGTTATTTACTAAAGCAAATTACAAGTTATTTACTAAAGTAAATTACAAGTTATTTACTAAAGTAAATTACAAGTTATTTACTAAAATTATAAAGTCATTTACTGACTATATGATTTTACCTAAGGTTGTACGATAATCAATCTGAAAATATGATAATTCTGGTGGCTCGGTACGACAATGTGGCCTACAAAAATTCACATCCTGGACGATGTACAAAGACTCAGATGCGCAGAGACGAGTTTGTGGGCAGTGGAAGAGGTCTGCGCACCCCTCCCTTGTCCCTTACCTACCCTACCCTCTCGAGTCTATTGTATCACGCGGCAGCACCGAGGATCTTTCCTCTTCCCCAAGTGATCAAGGGAGGAGGAAGAACTCTAACCCAGTCATCCCTGCAAACGCAGTCACCCCTGTTTTCTCTCGAGCCTGATACGAGCATTCGGTATACGAGAATCCGATGATACGAGAGGTGTAATTTAGGGTCTATTTTCAATATACGAGATCGAAAATCCAATGCTACGACATTCAAACTGGGGTGAGTAAAATTACCAAGTTATTTACTAAAGCAAATTACAAGTTATTTACTAAAGTAAATTACAAGTTATTTACTAAAGTAAATTACAAGTTATTTACTAAAATTATAAAGTCATTTACTGACTATATGATTTTACCTAAGGTTGTACGATAATCAATCTGAAAATATGATAATTCTGGTGGCCACGACTATGGCCACTATGGTACGACAATGTGGCCTACAAAAATTCACATCCTGGACGATGTACAAACACTCAGATGCGCAGAGACGAGTTTGTGGGCAGTGGAAGAGGTCTGCGCACCCCTCACTTGTCCCTTACCTACCCTACCCTCTCGAGTCTATTGTATCACGCGGCAGCACCGAGGATCTTTCCTCTTCCCCAAGTGATCAAGGGAGGAGGAAGAACTCTAACCCAGTCATCCCTGCAAACGCAGTCACCCCTGTTTTCTCTCGAGCCTCGGAGAGATAAACAGGGACTCTCAGCTGGCTACTTGCCAGCTTCCTGTCTCCCCACACAACATTACCACTTGTGAGTGTTATGCATGTTTTATGTTTAATTAATGTGCAGTTATGTTATTTTGTGTGCTATTTTCTCTTTCAGAATGCTTTTTCTACAGAATAGGTAGTACAGTGTGGGTAATATAGACGTTGTGTGTTTGTTGTGTTTGCTATAGTTTATTTTAGCTTGATTTTTTTTTTTTTTTTTTTTTATAATTTTTTTATAATTGATGGGGTCCTGGAACCAAACCTATATTTTATCATTAGTTATGTGTTTCGTTATACGAGATTTCGCTTTACGAGTATGCCAGGTGGAACCTAACTGCTCGTATCTTCGGGACCTCTCTGTACACTACACTCCAAATTTAATTTCATTGATATGATATCAGACCCTTAACCTCAGACTCCTCATTCAGTGTCCTCTGGTGATAATTCCACATTGAGCAGGTCCATGTTCCCCTTCATGAAGATAAATCTCTCAAAATTATCGGAGATCAGACTCGCTCTCTTAGCCTTCATATCAGACCTGTGGGAGAACAGTCTCTCCACAGCTGCAGAGTTGGCTATGGACGTGTTGTACATAACAAACTCATCTACCCAGGCGGCACGGGAAAGGGCAGGAAATATGGCCTGCACCAGCAGCTTGTTCCTCTGCTTCTCTGAACACCAACTCTCAAGCTCTTTCCCCATCTTGTTGGAGAGGCGGGTAGAGTTGGTGCCCTCTGTAGCTGTGGGTCCTGGGCTCATCAAAGCCTAGAAATAATAGATAAATTTGTAATATATATATTAAGTAGAAATTGTAAGTAATCGGAGTCAGAAAAAAATATATACTGTACTTAGAAATAAAAAGTACTTATATATAAAAAATATATATTAATGCACTTAAATCATAAATATTACAATAATTTATCAGCATGACGCTCAAGATTGCTAATATAATGACTTGGAGTAATGAACTGTCACAACTGAGCTGAAGATGTAGTAGATCTTGATAAAATTAATGTCTCACCTTGAAAAAATCATCCTCTTCGTCCTCCTCTGGGCTGCTGCCTTCTGATTGATTTTTATTTAATGCCTAAAAAGGTGAATGTGCCAGACATCAGAGGTCATATGGCACAGGTATCCAAGACAGCCTGCTCCGTGACCTCGAACATCCTCGAGTTTTGATTTTATGGCATCCACCTTAAAAAGGCGGACCACAGGCAGCTTGAAGAGGGGGTGGATTCTTGTGGCCATCAAAAAGTCCATTTGATCAAAGAGGGTGAGTCACTGGTGGGCAAGCAGCGTTCACTGGACCGAAGGGAACCGTAGTTCCCTGCACGTAGCCACACAAGAATAGTGTTCAAAATCTAAATGTTCAAATCTAAACAAAATATTTGCAAATCAGCAAACATTTACACTTCCGCACATCCGCAAACGAATTCGGACTTCCGCAATTTGCGGAAGTTGGGATTTGCGGAAGTGTTTGCGGAAGTGCCCACCTCTGCTACAGCTAAGTATTAATTATCCGACCTTGGGGGGACCGAAGGTAGGTCGGATAATTGGAATAGTTGGATGTTCGGATATCACAGTAACCATAAACGTAAGGACAAAATGGTATAGAACATAAAAGATGACGCTCTTGAAGGCCGATCCAGGGGTATACGCGAAAGTAAAATTCATGCATAAATAAAGCCACAAATCAATGTTTTCTAAAAACTAAAAAAAAAACTAAGTAAAATAAATGGCCAAAACAAGACACAATGTGGTGGTGAAAAAAGTTGGTTGTTTGGACAAGTCGGATGTTTGGAGGTCGGATGTTGGGAATTTGGCTGTATATGTGAACTACGCGGTGGCATAGGGCCCCTAAGCCACTAAGGCGGCCCCAAGATGCCATTATTTGCTTTTTTTTCTCCATTAAAATGTGTGTTGAGTATCAGCAGATCTACTGAAATTCTGATGAATGATCAATTGTTCAAAATGAAAATTTTAAGGAAAATGCGACATCTGCCTAATTTATGTGCATATGGGAGATGTTATAATGCAGATTCGGTAAATCCTGTAGGGGAGCCCCAG
Source organism: Chionoecetes opilio (assembly GCA_016584305.1). Taxonomy (NCBI): domain Eukaryota; kingdom Metazoa; phylum Arthropoda; class Malacostraca; order Decapoda; family Majidae; genus Chionoecetes; species Chionoecetes opilio. The sequence goes on along the minus strand of JACEEZ010021826.1, from coordinate 408,817 downwards.
TGTGTCCCATTTATTATCATTTTCTGTAGGTTTATATTACTGGGGTGAACTTGAGGGGTTTGATTTTAATTTGAGAGAAAAGAAAGCTAAGAGGTTTTTTTCATGAATCTAGCCTCTTTTCCTCTTAAAGTGCACCAGATTGATGTAATTAAATATTAAAGGCGTGCCCCCGGACCACCTTAGAGGGCTTGGGAATCCCCCACCATAGTTTTACAAAATAAGGCCCCCAAACAGCATTTTGCATAGGGCCCCCTAAAGGCTAGAAACGATCCTGCTCCTACCCTCCACAGCTTGCTCTCTTATTTTTCTTACATATCTTAATTTTTACATAACACGGTACTAGCAATCTCGCCTCCATTCTCTCCCCTCCCAGCAATACCTCACTTATTCCCACTACTGGCACACTAACAAAGTCTATAATGTGTACTAAAGTCAATCATCTCATCTTCCTTCCACTTGGAAACCATCACCTTACTTTTCTGTTTACAGCTCTCAAATACTTATCATATTTGCAGGGCTAAAAGATGCATTTTTCCGGAAAAGTATAATTAATTTCCCTGTGTCCAATACACCAGTTTCACTGCTTCACGTGGACTGAGCTCCATCAATCCTCTAAATCATCATCTTCCTCCATCTCCTCCTCACTAGTGACATCCGGTTCTCCAGTCTGCTCTTCACACTTGCTACACTTGCAGGTAAACAGATAATTTTCTCTGAAAAAGACAATATAAAACATAAGGTATTGATCTCCAACATACATTAATTCTACAGGATATGTCAACACTATCTTATAAGGCTCCTTAATCCCTTGACACCCAGATCTTTCCTTTGCTATATAAAATCGTCTGTTGTTAGCCATATAATTGAGAAAAGTCACTGAATATACCAAATTAGTTAGTCGAGAAGGATACTAAACAGGTCATATCTACAAAATATTGCTTATATTCACTAAAAAATTATCTAATGGTACCCCAATTACAATGGAAATTACGATCTGGGTCTCAAGGGGTTAATCCATTATACAGTATCAAACCTTATATTGCTCACCTTGCTGGATTTACTTCACAATCACACTAAACATTCATCATAAATAAAAAGGTGATGTAGGAGACACGGGCTGAGAAGCGAGTACTTTATTCCTTAATAGTTTTGCCTTTACCAGCCTCCCATCTTTTTGCTTTTACAGTAAAGGCGAAACTAGTAAGGAATAAAGTACTCTTTTCTCAGCCCATGTCTCCTTCATCACCTCTTTTTCTACACCTGTCAATATTCATCACACCTGTCACACATTCATCATTTTATTTACGCCAATACATTTGTGTACCTGAGAATGGCATTACGAGAGTGTCTGCTGCGGCCAAGATTGCATTCATCCAGATAACTGACGCATATCTCCTCCCCAACAGAGATGTCCTGCACAGCGCTCATCACCAGCTGGAAGTTGTTGTAAGGGAAGGTTGGCATGGCGTTGTTGTTGCAGCTGTGGTTGCATGAACTCTGCAGTGGGTACAATCCTGATCCTTCATTGTTGAGAAATCCTCCAGCTTCTGTAAGTATTCATGATAGTTTCATGGTTAGTTTTAATCTTAGATATTTATCACTTGTGAATTTGCAGCATATTCATCACAACATACATATTGAACTGAAAAAACTTAATAATGCAAAACTTGAAATGACAAAGACATATTCAATGAGGCACACTATCAGGAAGTGTTGTATTGTTGCCTGCATGGTGCAGTGGCTAGCATGCCTGGCTATGAATCTGCGGGCCCTGGTTCGAATCCAGGTCAGGGCAAGCTGGTGACCAGCCTACCCAGCTGTTCTTCCTTCCTTTCGGGGTTGATAAATGGGTACCTGGGGAAGGTAACTGTGGTAACCCGGGTGTCACACTAGCCCTGTGTCCCGGGGTAACGGGTCCTCACCCACCACAGGCTCTAAGGGCTAATGCCACGGAGATGAGCACCGAATGCCACGCGCAGCATTGCGTATGCTACCATCTTTACCTATTTACTTACACTATCAGGAAAATTATGAAATTAATTTACTATTTTTAGTTGTTACAGGATAGCAAATGTATTTTTCAATATTGCTTGGAAAAGACAATTTATTGGCTAGTTATTTTAAATGGTATCAACTTGCTCAACATCTTTATAATGGAAATTAACAAGATATAGGAAGAATGCAGGTGTAAAGAAGCTACTGCAGCCTTAAGCCATAAACTGTCATATGCAAACCAATACTCAGTACAGGGAGGTCAAAACAATAGTACAGGGAGGTCAAAACAATAGTACAGGGAGGTCCCGTTATACGAGCATTCGATATACGAGAATGCGAGATGTGTAAATTAGGGTCTATTTTCAATATACGAGATCGAAAATCCAATGTTACGACATTCAAACTGGGGTGAGTAAAATTACCAAGTTATTTACTAAAGTAAATTACAAGTTATTTACTAAAGTAAATTACAAGTTATTTACTAAAATTATAAAGTAATTTACTGACTATATGATTTTACCTAAGGTTGTACGATAATAATCAATCTGAAAATATGCTAATTCTGGTGGCTCAGTACGACAATGTGGCCTACAAAAATTCACAACCCTGGGCGAGAAGCCAGCAACGGAGGTAGTATGGCCAGCAACAACCTGCTCTCGCACTACCTAGATACTACTTTCCCTAATGACGGAAGCTACAAAGCTGATTGAAAGCTACCTCGATAGGTCGTAAACGAGTAGGAAGGTTGTGACTGGCTAAGGCGTCATCCGTTACCAGCCAATGACAAACAGTTTTTAAAACTTCTCGACCAATAACAAGCCAGCGATACATATTTCCGGGCAAGAATGGCATGCCAGACTGCCTCTCCACCTTCTGTCCCCGTCATCTAAAACTAATTCTCGTTTTATTTTGAATGCTTGCGTTTTAAGTAGTTTTAATGTATCAGATAGTAAGATATAAAAGTAAGGAGCCTGTGTTGCTAGTGTATTGGTGGTAGAAGGTGTGTATGTGTGCTAAAATGGTGAATATTTGTGATATGGGGCGGCTCCGCAGCAAGTATTTCTCCGTCACTCTCTGCCCCGCCAGCTCGGCCAGCAGTCACCTCATCATAACATCTTTAAATCACCCTTATTTAAGGTGACACACGGTGCTACATTGATTTAGATAATGACACGTGGATATAACATCTCACCATAATCACTAAGTTGTATAATAACGAGTGATAAGACGTTTAAGCCTGCCCAAACCTACCTTGGCGGAGGAGGCGGCGGCCTGCCCCGTCCGCCGCCTCTCTCAAAAACCGCCATCATCCGCCTCACCTGTGCCTTCCTGAAGGAGACAGTCAGCTCCTACGCCTGTGATAGCACCATAGGATATCACCAGTGATCATAGGATTCCTCAAAGGGTCCTCGCTTTCCTACTAAATAATTACCAAGGAGATCTCCGCTGGCGGCGGACATCGGCTGCTGCCCGCACAACACAACACCCCGTTACCAGCTGTATAATATGTGCCTTCCTGAAGAAGTCAGGTCAGCTCCCACGCATGTGATAGCACCATAGGATTCCTCAAGGGGTTCTCGCACCCCTACTAAATATTACCAAATTTTATGATAGCTTGAAAAACATGTTTTTCTTTTTCTTTTTCTTTTTTTTATTGTTGGGGCCCTGGAACCAAACCTATATTTTACCATTAGTTATGTGTTTCGTTATACGAGATTTCGCTTTACGAGTATGCCAGGTGGAACCTAACTGCTCGTATCTTCGGGACCTCCCTGTACAGAATGGACGCACCACATTCGTTCACCCTTTGACTTACAGAATCCGGTTTGCACCCAAAAATATACTACTGTAGGTGAGAGGTTTTACAGGTATAAGCATTGTTTTATACATTTATTAAAGAAAAAAAAATTGCAAGCACCAGAGGTGACTCAAGGAGGAAAGGTCTTCCGTATCGTGTGGGTTAAAGGCTTATGGATGAATTCCTTGCCAGAGTTAGTGATAATATGGGAACAGAAATCAAAGGAAACTAAATTCCACTTAAGAACAGTTAATTCAATGCATAAATATGAGTCATTTACACCAGTCCCTTTCTACACTAGAAATCAATCACAATATGTCAATGGAACACTAATTGAAATACACCTATACCTTGTTTAACGCAAGAGTTGTGTGTGAATGTGTTTGTTAGATATACAGTCTGTACCCTTACCATGACGGGCCAGAAATGCTCTACACACGTGTACCCTGAATGGGTAAAAAGGCATTAATGATAAGAAAGGAAAGAAATGTAGTAGGTTGTGGTGGCTTATACAATACATAGGTTTAGCGCAGGGGCGGGCAAACTCCGGCTCGTGGGCCAGATCCGGCCCGCCAGCCTGCTCGGCATTAATGTTGCAACCTGGCCCTCGAAATCTCAGCCAAAAATAAACCAAATTATTAGTCTGCCGCACAGACAGCATCTACCAGACATTGAATCATGACATTGTCATGAAAATGACATGACATTGAATCGCTCCTTCATGGCAGGCAGCACCACCGGTCTCATTGATTTGACTCTTTTTCGATAAAATTCTTGTATAAGTGTACAGGGAGGTCCCGAAGATACGAGCAGTTAGGTTCCACCTGGCATACTCGTAAAGCGAAATCTCGTATAACGAAACACATAACTAATCTATAATAATATAAGTGTGTGTGTGTGTGTGTGTGTGTGTGTGTGTGTGTGTGTGTGTGTGTGTGTGTGTGTGTGTGTGTGTGTGGTGTGTGTGTGTGTGTGTGTGTGTGTGTGTGTGTGGTGATAGGTCCGCCCCCGTGGCGCAAACACCTCATATGGCACATTTTTGGAATCAGGTTGACCAGGGGAAGGTCATAAGCCCACTTATGAGATGATCGATCACTTTTTTTTTTTTTTTTTTTTTTTTAGCAGCCTATTAGCGAGAATTGTGAAAACAAAAGTGGGTTGCGAGAATTGAGGAAGCCTTGATGTAGGGTGATGGTAATGGGTGAGTGAATGGGTGGGGTGATGGTAATGGGTGTGGGGTGAGTGAATGGGTGGGGGTGATGGTTGGGGGTGATGGTGATGGGTGAGGGAATAGGTGGGGGGTGATGGGTAATGGGTGAGTGAATGGGTGTGTGGTGATGGGTAATGGGTGAGTGAATGGGTGGGGGGTGATGGGTAATGGGTGAGTGAATGGGTGTGGTGATGGGTAATGGGTGAGTGAATGGGTGGGGGGTGAGTGAATGGGTGGGGGGTGATGGGTAATGGGTGTGTGGTGATGGGTAATGGGTGAGTGAATGGGTAATGGGTGAGTGAATGGGGTGGGGGGTGATGGGTAATGGGTGAGTGAATGGGTGGGGGTGATGGGTAATGGGGTGGTGAATGGGTGGGGGGTGATGGGTAATGGGTGAGTGAATGGGGGGTGATGGTAATGGTGAGTGAATGGGTGGGGGTGAGGGTAATGGGTGGGTGGGTGGGGGGTGATGGGTAATGGGTGAGTGAATGGGTGGGGGGTGATGGGTAATGGGTGAGTGAATGGGTGGGGGGTGATGGGTAATGGGTGAGTGAATGGGTGAGTAATGGGTGGGGGGTGATGGGTAATGGGTGAGTGAATGGGTGTGTGGTGATGGGTAATGGGTGAGTGAATGGGTGGGGGGTGATGGGTAATGGGTGAGTGAATGGGTGTGTGGTGATGGGTAATGGGTGAGTGAATGGGTGGGGGGTGATGGGTAATGGGTGAGTGAATGGGTGGGGGTGATGGGTAATGGGTGTGTGGTGATGGGTAATGGTGAGTGAATGGGGGGTGATGGGTAATGGGTGAGTGAATGGGTGGGGGGTGATGGGTAATGGGTGAGTGAATGGGTGTGTGGTGATGGGTAATGGGTGAGTGAATGGGTGGGGGGTGATGGGTAATGGGTGAGTGAATGGGTGGGGGGTGATGGGTAATGGGTGAGTGAATGGGTGGGGGGAATACATACATTTCTACATCCATGATTTCAGGAAAGTTAGAAGGGGCTATCTGGAGAGTCCATGTTTGGTGGGCCGAAGGCCCACCAAACACAGGTGGTGGGCCAAAGGCCCACCAATAGCCCTCCGCAGGAGCTAGCCAAAAAGTCCGCCCGGAGGGCGGCTTTGCGGCTAGTGGTAAAATATAGGTTTGGTTCCAGGACCCCATCAATAAAAAATAAAAAAATAAAAAGACATGGGATTTGGGTTTGCAGGGATGATCGGGTTAGAGTTCTTCCTCCTCCCCTTGATCACTTGGGGAAGAGGAAAGATCCTCGGTGCTGCCGCGTGATACAATAGACTCGAGAGGGTAGGGTAGGTAAGGGACAAGGGAGGGGTACGCAGACCTCTTCCACTGCCCACAAACTCGTTTTTGCGCATCTGAATCATTGTACATCGTCCAGGATGTGAATTTTTGTAGGCCACATTGTCGTACCGAGCCACCAGAATTATCATATTTTCAGATTGATTATCGTACAACCTTAGGTAAAATCATATAGTCAGTAAATTACTTTATAATTTTAGTAAATAACTTGTAATTTACTTTAGTAAATAACTTGGTCATTTTACTCACCCCAGTTTGAATGTCGTAGCATTGGATTTTCGATCTCGTATATTGAAAATAGACCCTAATTTACACATCTCGTATCATCGGATTCTCGTATACCGAATGCTCGTATAACGGGACCTCCCTGTATTGTCACTTTTGGGTTCTCATTAGTCACTCCGGCCTGCAGGCTGCTCCCGAAAGTCTCATCTGGCCCTCACTCTGAAAAGTTTGCCCACCCCTGCACTTTAAGACTTAGTGTTTCTTTAAGACATGTGAAAAAAGCTACACTGCTACACCACCTAACCTCGTGTGTTTCTCAAAGGGGCTCCTTAAGGCATGTCCAGACGAGCGAGCCTGATCGGCGGGCAGACCCGTCATCGGCCACATTTGACGGGCAAACCATCAAAAAGCCCGATCCCTTGTTGAGTGAAATCACCAGGCGGTGCCTGGTGGCATGAGGAGCTACGACGCTGCCAGACGCAAGTTAACGTTGGGGATCCATAGAAGGCTTGCCTCCCACTTATCACTTCGTTGTAACATGGTTCACATCAGGAACTTTATACACAGCAATAATTATGCTACGCAATACTTTCTTCGCAGTAGTACTGGGCACCATGTTTATTGTGCCGCTCTCGACAACTTACTGGCATCATCGGGCACGCCCGCCTATTCATCGACTCTGCCGTCGGACAACATCCACGGGCAGCCCGGCAGAATTTGTCCGCTGACCGCGCTGCCTGCCGGGCAGAGCTTCCCTGTTTGTGGCAGGTGAAAGGTGAAGCATTAAAGAACCGAAATGAGAAAAATGACACCTATATCAAACTAATAAAACATATTCAGAAACAAAAGTAAGGAGCCTGAACATGTCGGGTGACATTCGAAAGTACTTTTAAAAATAAAGAGGTTCACTTTGTTCAAGTCCCCTGCATATTTGGCTGTAGCTACCACGTTCTTTATGTTGAAGCCAGTATTTAACCCAAACTCGTCATTTTCCCAGTTGTGCACTGACCTTTATTACTTTGCCTGCAGCAAGGATGCACAATAAAGCTGTTTTATGCCTGCAAATGGTTTTGGGGGCCATTACTAATCTTGTATGGCAGCCGCGGGACTAACGGGGCGCAAACAGTCTCAAGCACCTCCCCACACACTGACCAGAGCGCTGGGTGCAGGGGTCAGTATACGTATGAACAGTCTTTATGCTGAACCACGCTCTCTACCTTGCTTCGTCACCATGCTTTGAAACTGCTGAGAAGCGTGCTTGGCCACCATACTTTACCCACTGATCGACTGATCGTGTGACAAGGCCTTAAGTGACGGGACTTCATAGTCACTGTTAGTAGAGCATCAGGTCTAAATATATTCATGAATAGTCATAGTAACATTGCTACAATTCTTTCTCTCTCTGCACATAAAGAATTAGTGGTATGTCTTCTCTTGCTATAGAAATTCTGCCATTATAAGTGACAAAAATGTTATATGTATGTAAGCAAAGACAATGGATCCAAAACATTCTTAAATGAGAAGGGAAAACTTCATGTTTCTTCATGCCTGTTATAACTGGCAATGTTTTGTTTTGTTGAATAAGTAAGGATTGAGAATTTCCCTAAATTCATGGTCCTTATGCCAAAATGATGGAAACCAGGACCATGAATAATTTATTTTGTTATATAAGCATCCATATGAATAGTTTATAGATGACACGCTGCTTCTTTGTATCCGATGCTTAAAACACCACCAGAATTTGGCAGCGGAGACAGACACCACAGAAGAAAGATTTGCTGTACGACCATAAATGCAGGGAGGTGAACTGCATTAAAGAGGAAGGTTTGGGACGAGGGACGAGTTTGTTAGCAGAGGTGTTAGCGTTGTTAGGCAGAGAAAAGCATACGAGAGTCCTAAGTATCCTTGTTCTTGCTTCCTACCCACACATCTGCCCTAACGCTAGTCACTAATGCTATTCTTTATCTAGCCAACTGATACCCATACTGATGCCAAGATGGGGCTAATAAATCCCCCAACTCAGAGTAAGCCCGACAAGCCAGTGCATAGATTGAACTGTCTCCCATGGTGTGTAGTCAGGACTTGAGTATATAGTTGTTGTTTTTCCCCAATGACTAATCATATCTCTTTCAGGGACCCAGTTATGGAAGCTGCAGACCCCGGGAGACTGCCCCTGATGTCCAACCTCCCCCTGATTGTACATGATGGTGAACATGGTGGTAGGTCAGACCCAAAACAGATAACCAGTATTCTCTAATTAGATACCGTCATAGTTGTTTGTGCATTTTTTGTTTTGTTTTGTTTCCTGATCCAGATAGGTTAGGGTTTATTTTGTATACAGTCTCTGTTTTGTTTATACAGTAAAACCCTTATAACTTGGCACGATAGGGGCTCTGGCCCTTGCCGAGTTATTCAATATGCCGAATTATGCAAATGCCCTCCTCTGAAATGGGTAAAAAAAAAAAAAAAAAATTTAAATACAGTACGTACATCATACAGTACATACTGTATTTCAAGATGTCAGCTCCATCACGCAAGGGTGTCTCCAGCAGGAAGGGAATGAAATTGAAGAGCCTGAGTCTGCAGGAAGAGGTCAAAAGGACAAATACACGACTTTATGCGACTGAGGATATGCCGAGTGTAAGCAAAGAGATGCAGTTATAACAGCAATATGCCGTGATAATTATTTTTTGCAGACTTTCTGTTTACATGTTCACACAAGAGGTTGTGAGGGCATGATATAACGAGTGAAAACCAAGAGATGCAGTTTAGGGGAGGCGGTAGCAGTGGTTAAGGCGCTATTACACGGGCACTTTTCTGCTCACCGAGCAGATTTCACTGAGCTGCTCAACGAAACTATTACACGGTGATCTGTGTTTTGATAAGCATTATGATAAAAATTATCATAGCGCTTCCTAATAAGCGGTGCTTGTTGTAATGGAGATAGCTTTATTTTGCGCAAAAAAAACAAAAAAAAAGTATACTTTGTGGTTAAAGTTAGGTTTCATTACAACCTATAAGGTTAGGTTAGGTTTCATTAAAACCTTTAAGGTTAGGTTAGGTTTCTTTAAAACCTTTAAGGTTAGGTTAAGTTTCATTAAAACCTATAAGGTTAGGTTAGGTTTCATTATTATTATAATTTTTTTTTTTTGGGTGGGTGGGGGGGGGTTGCGCAAAATAAAACTCTCTCCATTAGAACAAGCACCTATTGTAGGCCAAGAAAAAATAGTTGGTGTCTGAAAACGACCGCAAAACTCTCGTTCATTATTACCAAAAGTTGTTTCGTAGTCTATATGAAACCATAGTCGTTTCGTACAATCAGCGCAGAGTTGAACTTGACTACTAGTTACGAAATGACACCAGGTATGTACGAAAATACTCAAAATTAGTGTACGAAACTAACTATTTTCAATTCAATATACCTAATTAAGAAAGTTTTTTTGATTAGGCCAAAGGCTTTTGATTCATTTAAACTTTTAAACATTTAAACACACTCGGGTGCTAACACTGCACTCTTAGCCTATCTCGCTTTACCATATACACCACACCTGTCACCACACCTGTACGGCCTCGCAACACACCTGTCGCCTGTGTATCACCGTAAATAAATAACTTGAAAGGTCAGGCTTCTTAGGTATTGAGGGTGTATATGTTTTCTTTTTTAATGTTTTTTTTAACAAATAAAGGGCTATATATGTTCCGTATTGTAGGATTTGCCTGAACTAAGTCAATCAGTAAGCTTTCCATCTCGTCTGTCCAGTCAGCAGGCATGTTGATGTCTTTTTGAGAGTTTTAGAAGAAAATCATCTTGCAATAAATAATAATAGTCATCCACTAATTTCGGTCCTTTATAACAGAAAACGTTTTTGCTCACTCAAATGACAAGCAAAAATAGCTTCGAAGTAGTTCCCTGTTTGCTCAACCAAACAGGCTTTCATCGAGCAAATCCTCAAAACTGCTCAGTGAAATCTGCTCACTGAGCAGAATAGTGCCCGTGCCGTGTAATAGCCGCTTTAGCGTCACCGGGTGGCTTTCTCGAAGACACGAGTTCGATCCCGAGTGAGACCCATAAATCCACTTTAAATATTTCTGCACCGTTGAGTGGCCTAAGTAAACCCACATGCCCTTTCCATTAACTCTACCTTCGACTGCGAGTGCATCAGAGGACACAGGGGGCGGCATGAGCCTCTAATCAGGCGTCACTATAAAAAATCCTGCCTGCGCCACCACGGGCGAGGGCCACCCATCACAGACCTCAAGTAAGCCTCCAGGGCCTACCATCTGAGCCCTGGAGGTCACTGCCTACAGGCGCTATAAAAAACAGTTTTTGCCTTGCCGAGTTATATCAAATTCCGAGTTATACAATGCTAAGTTATAAGGGTTTTACTGTATCTCTTATAATGTTCTTAGTTTGAATTTGCAGTATGATCGCATGAGATGAGCATTCAATACCAGAGAATTTAATGATACAAAATTCATGAGTTTGCACCCTTTGCTGTATGTCTTGCTTTGGCCATCGCCTCCGTGGTGTAGTGGCTAGCGCGCCTAGCTATGAATCTGCGGACCCTGGTTCGAATCCGGGGGCCAGAGCAAGTCGGCGGCCAGCCCAAACAGCTGTTCATCTTCCCTTTCGGGGTTGGTAAATGAGTACCTGGGAAAGGTAATTATGGTAACCTTGATGTCACACTAGCTCTGTGTCCCCGGTTGTCACCCACCACAGGCTCCAAGGCTAATGCAACAGAGATGAGCCCCGAGGTCACGCACAGCATAGGCCCCCAACTTTACCTTTGCCGTATGAGCATATATCTAGATGATATGAGTATTTTACATGGTGAAATTTGTTTTCTATTCATTTTATGCCTATGTAACCTTTAAATCATGTTATACAACATTTTCTTACTATTTGTTACATGTATGTCTATACATGAGTTTGGATCAAGTGAATCGCCTTTGACAATAGATTTTCTCAAATTACAATAATAATGCGAGTTAAATAAAGGGTCACTTTGTACACAGCTTCACACCACTGGTACACACAGCTATGATTTAGGGGAGGCCAAGGGTTCCATTAACCATTCTAAGCACTTATGCCTGCTGTCTGGTGTATATAAATTTTGTTTGTTTGTATATTCATATGTTGTTTATGTTCTCGTTCTCGTTCTCTTTGAATTATATTAGTAAAGTTTAAAAGACCTGTATAACAGTCCAAATGCAAAACAAGCAAATCTTCATATCAAAGTAATAATGGTATGTAATGGGACTATGTTCCTAGCATGCATACAATAAAAATATAACTAACATTGCCTAATACAAATTGAAAAGTATGTACCCGTGTCAGTAAATCCCTGGTGAGGGCGAATATCCAATTAAGATCTTTCTGCACCATCGAGTGGCCTAAGAACACCCACATGCCCTGCCCATTAACTCTACCTTCGATTGCAAGTGCATCGGAGGACACAGGGGGTCGGTATGAGCCTCTAATCACAGGCGTCACTTAAAAATCCTGCCTGCGCCACCACGGGCGAGGGCCAACCATCACAATCCTCGAGTGAACCTGCAGGGCCTACCAATAAGCCCTGGATGTCACTGCCTACAGGCGGAATAGGCACATATGTAAAAAAAAAAAAAACTTCAGAAAAAACAAATAATATAAGCCAGCTTATGGCAGTTACCTACCTACCACCACAGTGAGAGGAACACAGGGAGAGGAGTGGTGGTGTTCCTCTCACTGTAGTGGTTGGTAGGTAACTGACTGAATACAGGACTCCTGGGCTGGACAAAGGGGGATTTTGGTTGACCCCAGTCAGGTCACCCCAAGCAAGGCGTGACCTGAAGGGTAATTAGCCAGGTGTGCGGCCTGACCTTTAGGGGTAATTAGCCAGGTGTGCGGCCCCAATCTTGGGGCCACTAGTTTATTTTAGCTTGAAAAACATGTCTTTGATGGGGTCCTGGAACCAAACCTATATTTTACTATTAGTTATGTATTTCGCTATACGAGATTTTGCTTTACGAGTATGCCAGGTGGAACCTAACTCCTCGTATCTTCGGGACTTCCCTGTACTGTACAGATGTAGTGTACAGTACAGTAATCTCCTGTTTATCCGGCACAGAGCAGCCAAGGCCTTGCTGAATAACGGCGAAAGCCGGATAATGCATCACTACCCCCCTAGGCCCCTCCGGCGCCCACCAACCCAATAATAACCAACGAAAAGGATGATAGCAGTAATAATAATAATAATGGCTAGAACAGTATAACTAACAATATTAAAAACATTTATACCTGTATTGATAATAATAATGATAATTATATTACTGTAATAATAATAATAATAATAATAATAGGCAGGCGATGGCTACCTGTTGCATTGGCACCACACATAGCAGACTGCTGCAGACACACATGTTTTGGAATGCTTGCGGCCAGGTACCGACTTCTCCTTCTCATTGGCCAAGGTATTACTGGGTAAAAACCGAAAGTATAGACCAGTTTCTGGTGTGTACGTATCTGCAGTGCTTGGCTGTGTACCAAGCTGTGCATTATTGGACTTGCATTAATCTTGTAATTTGAGAAAATTAATAGAAATTAATTGTTAAAGGAGCGTTATTTCAGATTCGCATAATGTGAACATCCTTAAAACGAACAAGTTGCATATGTATAATGGGGTGACAGTAAAGGTAAAGTTGGGAGCATACGCTAAGCTGCGCGTGGCATGCGGTGCTCATCTCCGTGGCATTAGCCCTTAGAGCCTGTGGTGGGTGAGAACCCGTTACCCCGGGACACAGGGCTAGTGTGACTCCCGGGTTACCACAGTTACCTTCCCCAGGTTACTCCAGGTACCCATTTATCAACCCCGAAAGGAAGGAAGAACAGCTGGGTAGGCTGGTCACCGACTTGCCCTGGCCAGGGATCGAACCAGGGCCCGCAGATTCGTAGCCAGGCACGCTAGCCACTGCACCACGGGGGTGACAGTGGTACAATGAAAAATATTTGTTATCCTTGTACCAGTTAATGTTTGTCAGTTTTTCTCATTGTCTTTGATCACAGGAGCAGCAGTGGCCAAGTGGTTAGCATCTGGAAGTGGTGACCTGGAGGTCGCGAGTTTGATTCTCACCGGGGCAACACTTTCAGCTATCGTTAACGCGGTGGCCGGATAGTTATAATCTGGAAGTGGTGAGCTCAAGGCTCCATTTCCAGCCAGGATGAACTCTTTCTCCCATCGTTGAGTGGCCAAAGACACCCATATACTGCCCATCAACCTCACTTTCGACTGCGGCGGAGGGCATCAGGAGGCGGCATGAGCCTCAAATCATCACGTGTCATTAAAAAATTCCAGCCTGCACCACCATGAGCGAGGGTCTACCATCCTCCAGTAGGAACATAAAGGGCCAACCACCTAAGCCCTCAAGAAGATGATCAATAGCCTGAAGATAATAACGGCACGATAGGTTCTAATGCAAATTTTTTTTTTTATAAATAAACAGGCCACTGTTTGTCGGGAGACAAGAGAATGAGGGGATAATTATTGAAAGCTTCTTTGATATACGAGTGTTGACGTAACGTCTTTGTTATTTCTCCTCCTCCTCCTCTTGTGTCCTGGCACCTGTCGCTAAGCTACATAGAACACTTCTTAAGTCTAATGTGTATTTTGTTGCAACTGCCTGTTTGTTTTTAATTACTCTTAATTATTATTTATATAATTAATTTAATGCTCTATGGCACCAGTTTTCGTGTAGTAGCGGCCGCGGGCACGAAAATCAAGGAACTCGTCACAAAGAGGTTTGAATCTCAGAGAAGAGCAAAAAGCATAGTGTACAAGATTCCGTGTGGTGGATGCGACCATAAATACTACGGCAAATCCAGCAGGGGCCTAGACACCAGGCTGAAAGAGCACAAGGCTGATGTAGGACACCACATGATATCCAGCATGCTGGTGAACCACATGGACGACAAGGGACACCTGTCTAGATGAGAGGTGTTATTGTAAACAACCTCACATAACAACAAAGGGCTGTTCGGCAAGGCAGTCTGAGGAACTTCAACAACAACAATAACCAGCTGACTTCTGGTATAAAGTTCTGTATTACAATTTTCAATGAAATCATGCTTTTGTTTCTTTTTCCTTAATATTTCTGTAAACAATAAATTTTGTAAGAAAAAGACCATAATCCTCATCCCAACCAATACTGGAAAGCACATTTGAACTTAAAACACTTACTTCTTGAAACTATAGGCCTCTGTGGATTGTGATTTCCCAAAAAGGTTTTAGTTATGAACAAGTGCTTGTGGGCCCTTCGGACCCATGTACAGTAGTAGTAGTATATATTAGACAACATGTGATTCCAACCTCCAATTGTGTTGTTGCTGTCGTTGGTCAGTAGTCAAAGTGCCTCGGGGTAGACCACGTTCCGTGTGATTCCAACCCTTTGTGTTCCGTGTGATTCCAACACACACACTCACACACGCACACAAACGTCTGAGTTTGTGGAATGCAGCAAGACGTTACCGCAGATTTTTTCCTGTTATCTAATACTCCTAAAGTGTTTTTAGCCCAAAAACCCCCCTTCAAAATTATTCAATCGACATGGGACCAAGCCGCTTACCACCTACGATTTATTTGCGATTTTTTTAGCCTACTCTAATCAAAATTGAATTTACAGTTTCGGCTACCCAAAACAGACACACACACACACACGGCTACTCCTATAGTATATTAGGTACTCAGGAACGTAGCTCAATGAAGTCTTTGTTGTAGGTCACATCTGTCCCTGGTATTACTCATGGCTACTTCACAGTCCCGCCATGAGCATGGCACTTGCCTTGCTGGCCACCATTATAGGGAGTGTGCCATATGACCTCTGATGTCTGGCACATTCACCTTTTTTGGGGCATTAAATCAATCATTATAGGGAGTACAGCTAATGCATGCTCAACGCTATGTGACTTTGGCCACCAATTCTGACTAGTCATTCCAGGAGAAAAATGTAGCAAATCGTGACTGCTTTACATTTCACCAGTGCTGACTTAAGCTACCTCCATAAATATAATGAGTGCATAAAAAGCAGAGTTATTTGTCATTTGCCACATCTTTCATTCTGGTCTATTGCATGATTAAAACCTACGTGTCTTCTACCTGCATTAAGGAATGGACAGTTCTACCATTAAGTTACTGAAACATGATTTTAGATTTGTAATGGTAGGAAATATTTGTTTCTCCAAATATTTTCTCCCTTTAAATTTACATTTGCTAAATGTGGTATGTAGCTAGATGGGATCTTCATGGAATGACATACCTATGACGATGGAAACAGAATGAAAGCTTATTATCTCAATGACTACAGTGAAAAAATAGTTACCTTTTTCTAGCTGGTCATATAAATCATCAATTAAGTGGTTTAGATTTTTCCTCTCTTCTTCAGACAAGTCCAGGTTATCACAGTTGCGTACCCAGCGACTCAGGGGGCTGGTGCCGATGCCTTGCCCATTGGTCCCCACCAAGGCCACCAGAGACCTGAAGCCTTCGGGAGTCAACCACTGAAAGAAAACAAGCTTAATAGTGACAAAAAGCTAGCTAGAGTGAACATGTTGCTGGATGTTTTGTATTTGGATTTGGATTATTGTAGTTTTATTGAGATGTATCAGCAATTTTGTGGTGGCAGATCTCACTAAGCTAAGAACCCGCATCAATTCTGCTTCAAAGACAAACAAGAAAGCTGCGGAAACCCACCAGTTGCCTTCGGTGACAATGCCATGTCTAAAGGGATAATGTTTTTCTGATACAACTATTTCAAGGAAAGACAAACATCTCCTAAAATGATGAGCATTCTGGACAACCTTGGACAAGAACAACATAAAGCATTGAAAAATTGCTCAAAGTAATCCTTGCATCATAGTTTTGAGGCAGCTGAGGGAAAGAATCTGCTGCAAATATCTAGAACAGTGGGAGATAAGATACATACTCGGATCCTATCTAGACAGCTTAAGACAAGTTACACATACCAATCATGAGGTTATAGACTATACATATTGCCACCATGCAAGGATGAACGCAGTGACAGAGTGGGGGTTTGAACGCAGAGACGCTGCACACGACCCCAAATCTCTGTCACTGAACTGCCCTGTTTAGCAGGAGTGGGATAACAATGACTGGGTTCTTCATTATGACACCATGCCTGCCTACACATCCCTTGCTGTCTGGCAGTTCCTGGCTTTCAAAACCAAGGCAATCATTCACAACCCACCACCATATGCACCTAACTTTGCCTCTATAACTTTTTTTACTCCCCAAGCTGAAATTCTGGCTAAAGCGGCATCATTTCGACACGATTGAGGAGATAGAGAATCACAAGAGACAGTCAGGGTTGAAGACTTCCCAAGATGGATGGAATCATGGACAAAACTCTCTTTGCTGTATATAAGCCTAAGAGAACTATTTGAAAGCTGACAAAAAAACAAGGGAGACTAGGAGCTAGGATGTTATTTTCTTGCAATGATAAATTTCCTGCAATTTTAGGGTGGCACATCATATGAGCCCTAGAATAAGTATGACTACATTAATGTAAAGTATGATCACGATAATATGAGTAGATACGTTCCATGTAGCCTCCTCGTATACTAAAATCTTGTATATCAAGACAATTGGTACAAGGGTTGAATGAGGCTCCCTTCCTGTACATTTAGTGAGTTGTACGTTGAAGAGCATGTGTGGCATGACATGGTATCTACATAAAAACCCAGTATGAAATAAGACTCCACTACAAGGTTAAAGGCTGAACCCCTACCGTATTATTAGATTTTGAATAAAATTTTATAGTCTCACAAACAACCATTGACAAAAAGGCAGCTATAGTGTGTATGTAAACTAAACTTACCTGCTGGACTTCAGAAGACCAAACACTCTTCTCAATTAGAGTTCGTAGACTCTCAAGTTGCTCTTGGAACTCTTGACCAAGAAGTTTATGTGCTATTTCCTCTTCTTCGTTCATTGTGCGATGGCAAAATTGCATAAATAGCGCTGTAGCTCCCTCTTTATCTGAAGCCTGTCGTACTGTTGCAATGATTCGTGCGAGAAGCATGACACAAGCAGTTTCTGGAGGGTAGTGCATCTGTCTGGTAGGAGATCAAAATTCATAAGTGTGACATCAATAATTGCAAATGATACATATACAACTTTCTCATCATTTAATTAAAACTCCTTAAATCAGGAGACATATCTTCAAGAAGCATATCTGAAAGTGAAAAGACATCAACAACTAAAGCCTGAAAAAGCAATACAACCAATAACTAAGTCCTTGTTACAGAAATTATCTTTTGACAGTGATGCATTAATTTTCTAAAAGTGCTTCCTAAGTTTCCTGATCATTTGAATAATTAATCATCCCAGCAACTGGTTCGGGCAGACTGAGTGGTAGGACAACAGTGTGTGCTTAATGCTTGCTGGGCGGTGCATGCGTGCGTGTGTTTGAATTTCCTATAAGATGGTACCACCAGATATAAGATGGCCTGTTGGTGGTCCATCCTTAAGGGTAGCAGGTAAATAAAAGGTGGTTATTCCTACTATTGTCTGTATTAGGTTGGGAATGACACAGAGCGCGAGTGAGTCCTATGAGTGATGGCCGTGGACTGAGTACAGAGTGGCGGTATGCTTGCGGTGCACGGTGCAGCGTGCCTGGGCTTACCAACAACTCCCATAATCATATCTCACATTCCTGACAATAATTTTTTTCTAAATTTGTATAAGGAACTCAGTTATTAGAGACGATATGGAGGTTTGAAAAAAAAGACTAGACAAATACATATATGGATGAGAGATGGATGTAGGGAATGTACGTTTATTACAGATACTACCACGTGTAGGTCTACTGGCTTATTTTAACTTCCTAATGGTCTTTTGTATCCATTCATTGAAAGATAATGCTTAATACAATGATTTAAAGGTCACATCAGCATGAAATTACTGGAAAATATATAGGTTTGTATCACCATACTTGTACCATTGAGTTAAAATCACTTGCACAGCGAATTGGGGGAAAATTCACGAAACTCAAATCATCAGATTCTCGTATTACCAGTCTCGTAAATATTCGACTACGTCCAAATTGAGTTACGGCCAGTCGGTCAGACCCTAATCCGGTTGTCAGTAGGTGCCAATCTGTACGAGTGTAGTAGATGCAGTGGGTACTAGAGGATGACCACCAGTGAAATGGGAAGACAAAGGGCTAGAGTATGTGAAAGAAAGTGGCGGGAAAAGAATGAGAGGATAAGAGTATGCAAGGAGAGGAATAAAGGGAAACTCTTCTGTCAAGGCCACCCCCTTGGGAAAGTTCTTTGTATTGGGCATTAGAGACTAAATAAGATAGAAAAAATATGCTTAAGCCACCAAATATGCAAAAAAAAGGGCTGATTCTATGAGGTTTCTGGTATCAATTAACATTTTTCCTGTTTTTATTATTTGCATTTGGCAAACTTTCTCCCGTACCAATTAGTCGCTAAATGCAAACCTTACTGTGTGTCAATGTATTAGTAAAGCTTGATTGCAGCTTTGTAGTGTATGGGCTGAACCAACAAATTTCCCATATTATGTGTCATGCTATAAGTTGATTAAAAATGCATTAGGATTTAACAGTCTTCTGAGGTGAGTAAACTTATCTCTGAATAAGTAGATACAAGAAATTGAAATGGCATACTTCCAAGCTTCCTGCAGCATTACTAGAGGGTGGGAAGGGTCTGGCATATAGGAGCGTAAGCACAGTGTCTCGTGGTACTGGTTCCAAGCACTGCTTCTACACTCTCGGCTACAGTAGGATGCCTGCAAAGATGTGAAACAATCCATCACCAGGGGAAGAATACCAGGTCTTTCTGCACATACAAACACACTCACACACACACACACACAAAGAAGTTGACAGTAAATACCTACTATTACACCCCTTCGCACCCAGATCAGACCTTTGTCATACAAAAATTGTATGTTGTCGAGCCATAAAATGACGAAAAGTAACTGAAAATACCAAATTTGTTAGTCGAGAAGGATACTAAACAGGTTATATCTATAAAATATTGCTTATATTCACTAAACATCGTCTAATGGTAGCCAAATTGCAATGGAAATTACGTTCTGGGTCTCAAGGGGTTAAGAGGAGAAAAAGCTGGATACTTGAGGGGAAATAAGGAAAAATTGAGAAAAGAAAGATTTTTTAATAACACAAAGAACCACTGCTTTCCCTATAGAAGTGTAGATGCATGGAATGGACTAGAAGGTGAGGGGGTAGGGGTAGTAAGCATGCACCAATTTAAGGAAAAACTGGATAAATATAAAGTGAAAGGATCACACAAGTATAGCTCAGTGCCTGTATGCTACAACTAAGTAAATACAACTAGGTAAATACACATACATGAAATTGCTGAGAGTTCCATAAATAAGCGAGATACCAGATGGATGGAAAAAAACGTTGTCCGTAAACTAAACTATATCAGAAAGACATCTTGGCTTCACAAGTGGAACATTTTATGTCGGTAAATAAATACATGGTAAGTACAATTGATAGAAGGCATGGTGGGATGTAATGAAATTATATGTAATGGAGTTGCATTCTGCCCACTACCACAATCAACCCCCCCTCACACACAAAAAAACTTTTCTAAACACAATTCAAAGAGAGCATATATTGATACATAAACAACATATATATTGACGAGGAGAGTGAGAATGCCCTGCATGGTGTGTCGCTGCAGGGTTTCCGCAGCGTGGACCACGAGGAAATGAGAGGGGTATTGCAAAGCCTCTCCTCCAGTGAGGCTTAGGGTATGGATGGGCTCCCTTCTGGGGCATTTAAGCATACGCCCCCCAGCTTGGTTACTCGGCTCTGTCTCTTCATCAATGCTTGTGTCTGCCATCAGTACATACCCAGTCAGGTCTTGGCAGTGCTTATAGTGCCTTTACTTAAGAGCAAAGTGAAGGACCCTGCTAGCTCTGGCAATTACAGGCCCATTGCCATAGCGACCGCCCTGTCCAAGGTGCTGGAGAAAGTGGTGCTCCATCGTCTTGAGGCCTACCTGTATACACTGGGCAATCAGTTCAGCTATAAGAAAGGCTTGGCACTGAGATGTGTGTGTGGACATTGAAGAATATCATTCATTACTACACTTCCAGAAATTCACCTGTTTATCTGTGTTTCCTGGATGCCAGAAAGGCGTTTGACAGAGTGAATTACTGGAAGCTCTTTCATAAACTTCTCGTCAGGGGTACACCTGGGTACATTGTTAATTTATTAATGTACTGGTACACTACCCAGGAATTTACTGTTAAGTGGGGTAATTCCTTCTCGCTGTCCTTTAGTACTGCCAATGGTATTCGGCAGGGGGGGATTTTATCCCCCTACCTGTACAATGTGTACACGGATGATCTCAGTGCCAACCTTCGTGATACAGGTATCGGCTGCCACATACATGATGGGTGCATCAACTCACTGAGCTATGCTGATGATATGGTACTGCTCGCACCCACTGCGGATGCGTTGCAGGACCTTATGAATGTGTGTCAGGTGTATGCTGCCAAGCATGACATTGTCTACAACACCACTAAGACAGAGTGCATGGTAGTATCACCGGCACGCGCTCAGGTGAATTACCTGAAAACAGCATGGCTCGGTGGGTCTGCCCTCACTTTTGTGGATAGATTCGCATACTTAGGCCATGTTATATCCCACGACATGACTGATGATGATGATATCATCAAGCAGACCACCAAGCTTCTTGTCGTGGGAAATACTCTACAGAGGAAATTCTCCTACTGTAGCAGAGGTGAAGATGGAGTTATTCAGGAGTCACTGCTACTCTATATACTGCAACTCGCTGTGGTCGCGGTGCAAGGTGGCCACTATGAACCGCCTTAAGGTCTGTCACAATGACATCCTTAAGAGGCTTCTGGGGCTGCCCAGCTCGTCCCTGGCTTTCGCTAGGAACGGGGTGAACAATCTAGATGTGATCCGTCGACACTCCGTGTCCAGTTTAAGGAGTAGGGTGGAGCTCTCTACGAACTCTATCATCACCTCTGTCAGGCAGAATTTGGCCTATGTATGTGGACCTATACAACAGCGGTGGCTGGGTCTGCTGTTTGTGCAGAATGTGGGGTAGCACAGGTGTCCATGTATGCTTTTCTATGTACTTTGATACTATGTCCCCTAATGTGCCTGTATTTTGTTCTTGATTTTGTTTTTGCTCTAGTACTTAAGTTTACTCCTTGGCTTGTTCTTGTTGCTTTGTTTTTTGTCTGTATGCCTCCGGGCGAGAATAAAATAATAATAATTATTATTATTATTATATAAATGAACAAAAAAGACAACTTGTTTAATGTACAGCAGACAGCAGGCAGGCACAACTGTATAAAATGTTTAATGAAAGCCTTGTCCTCCCTCCTGTTGTAACTGTGTGTACCAGCAGAGTGCGGCAGTTTACAAAGCTGTACATTGTCAGATTCGCATTATTCTTGAAATTCAAGAAAATCTATTGTCAAGGGTGTTATGCGTTAGATCAAATACACGTAAAACACGAACAGACTGTACAATAAGGCGGCTGGTCACTAAATGAAAATCAACAGGCGTAAGGCATCTTTACCTAGCTTCCAAGTCACCAAATTGCTAGTTCACCGGCTTTGGTTGCTAGTTATGAAACTTGTAACTGCTTTTGCCCTTTTGCTAGACTTGAAGTCGCAAAAAACAAAACAAAAACTAAACATGTGGCCTCCCTGTATATGTATAATATAAAGTCTTATTTATCAAGAGCTAGGACATAAACTTAGAATAATGTACTTCTACTATACAGTCGGCGCCAAAAAACTTAGGACGCCAAAAAACTTAGGACGGGAATAACGTCCTTAGCTTTTTGCCAATTTCGGTGGGAGTGATTGAATTTTTTTTACGTTTTTTGTATATCTGGCAGTGCATTAGGCTGTCTGCTGTAGATTCCTCGCTGCTGCCCGCTCTGTATCTTCTAAGTCATCATAGGAAGAGGTTGTTGTGTTTGGTTCTCCAACCTTCCTACACCCCCATTCGCCCCTCCATCTTCTACCGCCTCCTCCAGGTCTACTAAAGCATTATGCCGGGCAAATCTTTATCAATTGTGAAGAAGAAAAATATAGTAACCTTGTATCGAAGTGGGAAAACTATGGGCCAGATAGCGAGGGAGATGTGTGCTTCAAAACATACCGTCTCGGTGTGGTGCAGGCGGGCGCAAGATTGTGAGTTAGAGACAGTTTTGGCGTGGAAGAAAGGGTCAGGGCGACCAAGAAAAACTTCAAAGAAGACTGATCTACTGCTCAAAAGGATTATTGACATCTAATATCCATTTGAGCAGTTGATCAGTTTCCTTTTCAAGTTTTTCTTGGTCGTCCTGACCCTTTCTTCCACGCCAAAACTGTCTCTAACTCACAATCTTGCGCCCGCCTGCACCACACCGAGACGGTATGTTTGGAAGCACACATCTCCCTCGCTATCTGGCCCATGGTTTTTCCACTTCAATACAAGGTTACTATATGTGTCTTCTTCACAATTGATAGAGATTTGCCGGCATAATGCTTTAGTAGACCTGGAGGAGGCGGTAGAAGATGGAGGGGCGAATGGGGGTGTAGGAAGGTTGGAGGACCAAACACAACAAGCTCTTCCTATGATGACTTGGAAAGTACTGAGCGGGCAGCAGCGAGGAATCTACAGTAGACATGCTGTATACATGTATACATGTAATGTATACAGCCTAATGCACTGCCAGATATACAAAAAATGTAAACAAATTCAATCGCTCCCACCGAAATTGGCAAAACAGCTAAGGACGTAATTCCCGTTCTAAGTTTTTTGGCGTCCTAAGTTTTTTTGTGACGACTGTATGTATATATATATATATAGTCTTACTTATCAAGAGCTAGGACATAAAACTTAGAATAATGTACTTCTACTGTTAAGCTTCTTCTCTTAACTTCAATCTTACATCAACTTACATCACAAGAAGGACATTCGATGAAGGTGTCTTTCTTGGTGTCGCAGCACTCTGGGAAGGGCAAAGACAGCTGAGGATTCTGAGCCAGCCGACTGGCATTTTCTTGAGCAGTCTCCAAAGACCTAGAAAAGCACACCATTAATAAATAGACGACATTAAGAAGATAAGTAACTCATTCACCACCTATACAGGTAAATCCAAGAGAAAGAAAATTATATCGCCAATTAAATGAAAAGCACTGACGTGCCGAGTCCTCGACAAAGTGCATTCTTCGGCAAAGTACTTAATTAATAAACAAGGAAATAGGGATAAACTGGTTCACAAATAGGGTGGTGAATGAGTGGAATGGTCTCAGTTGTCAGGTAGTTAGTGCAGAGTCATTAGGGAGCTTTAAAAGGAGGCTAGATAATTTTATGGATGGGGATGAAAGGTGGATGTAGGTAGTGTTAAGTAACAGGAACTACCACGTGTAGGTCTCACGGCCTCTTGTAGCTTCTTTGGATATGTGATATGTGATATTCATCCCTCTCAATATTTCCTACACATACATGCTATGTTGCAACACTGTATTCGAGACATGACAACAGCGCGCGCTGTGACGCGGCTGGGGCTACATTCAGAGAGGCTTACTTCCGGTCTGCACGACCTAGCGACTTCCAACAGCTGTTCTGGGCGACTTTTGGCATTCTGCAGGCACATTGATGACGTAGTTAAAGACGTTGAGCTGTCAAAATCACACAACTGCCTCCAGGCAGTTGTAGAGCACGCAATATACATAAAAATACTCATAAATAGAGTATATATGATGTTTTCTGACTCAAGAACTGAACAGGGCAAGTATACAAATGAAATTAGGCCATATTACAATGCCATCCGCTCGTGATGAGTTTGTTATGGGGGTGATGGGTCGAGTGGCGAATGGTGGCATCTCACCATGACTCACCACACCATACACCACCACGCACAGCTCCGCGAAACAGACAAGGTACATATAATATAATTATATTCCTTCTCCTTCTCCTCCTAGCCTTTTCTTGTAGCAGTTGGTGGTAGTTGTGGTATTGGCAGCAGTGATAGTGGTAGTGGTGGCAGCAGTAATAAAATATAAACCGTGTAACACACATTTCAGCGTGTTATTGGAGTGGTCTTCGTACCAAGACGATGCTTGGACGACAAAAACACGGCTTATATTTTATTACTGCTGCTTCTGCTGCTGCTATTGCTGCTGCTGCTACTGCAACTGCTGCCGGCTGCTGTGGGAAGGGGTTGGGAGGAGGAAGAGGGGGAGGAGAAGGAGAGGGAGAAGCTAGGAGGTGGAGGAGGAGGAGGAGGAGGAAGAAGAAGAAGAAGAAGTACCTTTTCTTATAGCAGTTGGTGGTGGTTGTAGTGGTGGCAGTGGTGATGGTAGTGGTGGTGGCAGGCAGCAGTAATAAAATATAAGCCGTGTAACAAACATTTCAGTAAGTGTTATTGGAGTGGTCTTCGTACTATATAAGACGATGCTTGGACGACAAAAACACCGCTTATATTTTATTGCTGCTGCTACTGCTACAACTGCTGCCGGCTGCTATAAGAAAAGGTTAGGAGGAGGAAGAGGAGGAGGAGAAGCTAGGAGATGGAGGTGGAGGAGGAGGAGGAGGGAGAAGGGTGGAGCATTTTGGTGTGGATGATGAATTTGTTTATAAACACAGCTGAGAGCGTGGAAGCCTTGTGATTGGCTGAAACTTTTTGAGAAATACTTTGTGATTCGCTGGCGAGGCTGTGACGTAATTGTACTCGCTCAGCCAATCAGCTATCGAAGCCCATAGTGACACCGTAGCGCCACTCCCATATCTCGTACCAGAATCCCCGCGACTTCCGAGTTGTACAAATAGAGGAAGTTAGTTAAGCTAAACACTGTGCCCTTTAACTCTTTCTGAATGTCTGCCCTGTGGCTGCCACGCCCACCCTCGCGACCTCAGCAGGCAAACATGTGGCCCATAGTCCACCGACGTTGCTGGCCGACTCTTCCTTCCAAGTTTTTCGGCAGTGGCGTCGTCTGTGGGAAGATTACTCTACCATGCTGGATTCACAGAGGCTGCCACGACACAAGCAACTCATCCAACTGCGGATGGCTGTGTCACTGGACGTACAAAGGATCCTAGAACATACCCTAGGGATCGCACCTGACACTTCCTTGACTGTGACAGAGGTCTTAGACACCCTACAGTCCCACTTCAAGAGTCAACGAAATGAAGCACTACGCCGTCGAGAATTACTGTGCTGTAAGCAAGCTGACGGCGAATCATTCTCTGATTTCTTCGTACGCCTAAAGAACCTGGCAGAGGAGGTCGACTTGTGTACTGGTAACGCTATGACGTGCGCGGAGATTCAATTGAAAATGGTTCTGCTTATGGGTGAGCGAGATGAAGAGCTGATTCAACGCCTTATCTCCCTCGACACAGGCGCTTCTCTTCAAGACGTGGTCACCTGTTGCCGTTCCTTCGAAGCCACCCGCCATACAGCCTCCGCTATATACTAGTCTCCAAGCCAGCTTCGCGCCTTGTCTACCTACAAGAAGGGCAGGCGCCACGACAAGATGATTCACCTCAACAGCCACTTTCAGGCCAGCGCGTGAAGACTCAACATAGAACAGCGGTTCCCAGCCCTGTTCACCCCTGCCAGTCCTGTGCGCGGGGTCATGGCCCTAAGTGTCCGGCCAGGAATGCGTCTTGCTATAACTGCGGCCGTCAAGGTCATTGGGCGGGGACTGACAAATGTCCCGCCAAGACAGCCCAATGCCGCCTCTGCATCAGGACTGGCCACTACGACAGGTTCTGCCGCAACACGCCTAGCCACGATGGCGCTTTAAACGCTGGTCGTGCATCACCCCCCCCCCCTCCCCCAAGGCGTAAATACAGCAACTGTCGTAGTCTTAACAGATGTCTCACCTTCCAGCGCCATGACTCCCACCCCGGTCTGCGTCCACCTGGTGCACGGCGAGTCCACTTCAAGGCTCCAGATGTTACCAGACACAGGCGCCGACGTCACTGTCATTAGCACGAGACACCTGCAAATGCTTCACATCCCCCTCAGCAGCCTACAGCCTCTACCGTCCACTACTATGCTGACAGCGGATGGGTCAGTAATGACACCTGCTGTGGGATGTTTTTACGCTATTGTAAGGCTCCACGGGAAATCTTGTACCGCCAAGATACAGGTACACGAGGGTATTCAAACGCCCCTCCTGTCCTACGGCCACTGCATGGAGCTGGCTATCATTTCACCTGCCTTCCCGAAGCCACTATTGGAGGTCAAGCACGTCAACAGATGCGCTGAGATGACTCCCTCCTACCACGTCCCCGTCAGCTGCACGGGCACACTTTCTGTGCGAGTTCTCGGACGTGTTACTTTCCAAGGCGGATCTCAAACAGTCTCCTCTGAAATCCATGGTGGGCAAACCCATGAGGATTCACGTGAAGGAGGGAGCCGTACCATACGCCATTCACACACCGAGGCAGGTTCCCTTCGCTTTCCAGCGTCAAGTTCAGGAGGAACTTGAGTCGATGACACGTCAGGGAATCATCAAGCCTGCCGGTGATGACCCTTAAGAGTGGTGTCACCCGCTAGTCGTCGTGGCTAAGGATAAAGACGTGAGAATCAAGTTTGACTTGACGAAACTCAACTCTCAAGTGGCCCGCCCAACACATCCTGCCCCAACTCCATTCACCGCTGTCCGCAGTGTCAACCCGTCAACGCAATTTTTCACCACAGCGGACGCCTTGTGCGGGTATTGGCAGCTGGAATTACACGAGGACGACCAACACCTGACAACCTTTATCACACCATACGGCCGCTTTCAACACTGCAGATGTCCGATGGGTTTCTCGGCTACCGGCGACGCTTACTGTCTCCGCGGCGACCTGGCCCTGCAGGGTGTAGATAACTGCATTAAGGTGGTTGACGACATTCTCCTCTTCGATGACGACTTCCCCACACACCTCCAACATATTCATCAGATGCTCACTAGATGTCGCAAGTACGGGATCACACTTAACAAGGACAAGTTTGTGGTCGCCACGCCTAGTGTGAGCTTCTGCGGGTATAACCTCTCAGCTGAGGGCGTGGCCGCGGATGAGGACAGAGTCAGTGCCATCCGGGACTTCGCGACTCCTGCTAACTTGACTGACCTCCGCTCATTCATGGGCCTGGTGAACCAGCTGTCAGAGTTCACCCCAGCCATCGCCGTTGCCGCCCAGATACTCCACCCCCTGATGAGCCCGAAAAGAACATTTACTTGGACACCTGATCACGACGAGGCCTTCAGTCGTGTCAAGACGGCGCTGCTTCGACCGCCGATTCTCGCTCACTTTGACCCAGCATTTCCAGTTATTCTTCAAAGTGACGCCCCTCGCCTCTACAGGCTTGGTTACGCCCTTCTGCAAGACCATGGCCAGGGACGCACATGCCTCGTTCAGTGTGGCTCAAAATTCCTCGCTGACGCCGAGACCCGGTACGCCACCATTGAACTCGAGCTGCTCGCCGCCGCCTGGGCCATGTCGAAGTGCAGGCCTTACTTGATAGGCCTACAGAGCTTCACGTTGACTGGACCACCGACCCCTGATCCCGATTCTCAACCACTACACCTTGGACGCGGTTGAGAACCCTCGCCTCCAAAGCCTCAAGGAGAAGGTTTCGCCCTACCTATTTATGGCCGTGTGGCGTGCTGGGAAGCAGCTCTGCATCCCTGATGCCCTGTCACGAGCCCCAGTTAGCCGTCTCACGCCAGAGGACGAGATGGTGTGCGCCGAAGCCGCAGCACACCTCAAGAGCGTCGTGTCCCTCAACGCCATCAACCAGGATCAGGACCCTTCACACCTCGATCCGCCACACCAAGACGCCGATAGGACGATCCAGGAACTCCGAGCCGCAGCAGCGACAGACCCGTCGTACACCCGCCTACAGGACTGCGTGACGTCAGGATTCCCTCCTAATCGGTACACCCTGCACAGCTCTACTCCCCTACTGGAAATTCCGTGACTGCCTGTACGCAGACAGTACGCTGGTCCTGTATGGCCAGAGAATTGTGGTTCCTGCAGTCCACCGCCGCCGCACCCTTGCTCGGCTGCACGACAGTCACCGAGGTGTCGCAGCCACGAAGCGCCGGGCACAGCAGACTGTCTTCTGGCCAGGTATCGATGCCGACATTACCAGCACCGTCCAAGCCTGCGAGCCATGCCAGATCCTACAGCCCAGTCAGCAACAAGAACCACTACTGTGCGACGACCACCCCTCCAGGCCTTTCGAGTCCATCTCCGCAGACTTTTTCTCCGTCGCCGGGAAGTCGTTCCTGGTCATCGCGGACAGACTCTCCGGGTGGCCTGTGGTCGTCCCCTGCGGGGCCAATACTACCGCCACGCACACCATAAGACTCTTCTGCCGGTACTTCCGGGATGTTGGTGTCCCGCTCCGCTTCAGGACTGACGGCGGGCCCCAATTCACCAGCACTGCCTTCCGGAACTCCACGGAGTGCTGGGGTGTCCACCACGCGGTATCTTCGCCGCATTACCCCCAGTCTAATGGCCACGCCGAGGCGGCCGTCAAGTCGGTGAAACACCTCATCCTTAAGACGGCGCCCAAGGGCAACATCGACAGTGAAGACTTCGACAGGGGTCTCCTGGAGCTTCGCAACACCCCTAACTCCACGGGACGATCCCCTGTGATGACACTTTATGGCCACCCGCTCCGCTCCTGTGTCCCTGCCCATCCTGAGGCCTTCTCAGAGGAGTGGCAGGCCCGCACAGAGGACTGTGATTGCCGAGCTGTCGCCCGTGCTGAGCAGGTCAAGGCTCAGTACGATCAGCATGCCCGCCCCCTACCCAGGCTGTGTGTCGGCCAGACCGTCCGTGTCCAGGACCCGACATCACACCGCTGGGACAAGGTCGGGGTTGTTATGGGCTGCGGCACGACCAGGGACTTCGAGGTGCGTCTCCCTAGTGGACGCGTCTGGTGGCGAAACAGTCGTTTCCTCCGACCTGTTCCAACCCCTAGTGACGACACCCTCCCACACATCCCTGTGTCCCCTTGCTCGGACGAGAAAATCAAGTCCCCTTTCATTCACCCCCCTGTGACTCCGCGCCATTCTCAGTGGCTCAAAGCAAAGGAGTCCGCTCGAGACTAGCACTACGAGCGTGAAGGGGGAGGGAGGTGTGGATATGTGATATGTGATATTCATCCCTCTCAATAATTCCTACACATACATGCTATGTTGCAACACTGTATTTGAGACATGACAACAGCATGCGCTGTAACGCTGCTGGTCAGTCACTGCCCTGTGGCCCGGTCGCTAACACCAGCCCCTCACGCTGGTGTGATCTAGCCTATCCCTGTTCTAAGAATAAACTACACCTACGGAAGATTGCTTGCTTCTCCTTTGAATAACCTCCCCTCAACCACTCCGGTTCATCACTGCAAAACCACGAACACCAGCTTCCTTATTTTCTTATGTTCTTATGTAATTCTTTGTTTTCATCCTCAGCAAAGTACTACTATTACTCCTACTATCCATACACCATACTATACTATACTATAAATACACCTACTACTACTTCTACTAGTACTAGGGGAGGCAGCAGCTGAGTGGTTAGCACCTGCAAGTGGCGTGCTCAGTGTGCCGAGTTCGATCCCCGAGGGGTGCCAAAATCTTTCTGCAATCGTTGAGTGGCCTAAGAACACCCATATGCTGCCCATTGATTCCATCTTCGACAGCGATGGAGAACACAGGGGGCCGGCATGAGCCTCTAATTACAGTAATTGCCACTGTAAAGATCCTGCCTGTACCACCACGGGTAAGGGCCGAACATCACAGCCCTCATGTGAACCTCCAGGACCTACCATCCGAGCCCTGGAGGCCACTGCATTCAGGTGTGGGCTACTGCATACAGCAAGTGTGACATCAGGGTAACTTTGGTAAGCCGGATGTCACACTTGCCCAGTGTCCCGGGGTAACGGGTTCTCACCCACCACAGCAGGGTCAAGGGCTAATGCGACGGAGATGAGCACCGAGGCCACGCGCAGCATAGCGTATGCCTCCATCTACACCTTTACCTAAAACTTATGTCTATTCTAGCTCACATACAAAAGGGATCACTCTTTATTTTACCATGAGTTTTGGCCAGATTGTCACAGCCACGCAAAGCTTTTGTTGAGTCCTGTATTCTATTCCACAGGAACTCCGACTTCCCCAGTACAGGACATCGCATGCCCAACAAAGTATTCTGTTTCGAGGAGCCAGACAGTGGAATCAGCTACCTGACACCACAAAGCTTGTTCCATCAAAACATTTATTTAAATCAAAGCTTAAACAACAGTTGTTAAACATTTATTCGAATGTATAAGATGCTTGAATACTATTGTGAGGTTACAGTACTTAGTTAACCAGCGCCTAACTTCTGATCTTTCTATAATTTCTGATTGGGGCAAAGCAAACCTTGTTTTGTTCAATGCCTCAAAAACCAAATTTCTTCACCTATCTACTCATCAAAACCTACCAGATAACTATCCCCTCTTCTTCAATAACACTCAACTGTCTCCTTCTACAATGAACATTCTAGGACTATCCTTTACTAAAAATCTGAACTGGAAATCTCACATCTCATCTCTTGCTAAAACAGCTTCTAAGAAGTTAGGTGTCCTGTGGCGTCTGCGTCCTTTTTTTCTCCCTCCCAATTGCTTGCTCTCTACAGGGGCCTTATCCGCCCATGTATGGAGTATGTCTCACATGTTTGGGGAGTATCCACTCATACAGCTCTCCTAAACAGGGTCGAGTCAAAAGCTTTTCGTCTCATCAACTCCTCTCCTCTGACTGACTGTGTTCAATCTTTAAATCACCGCCGCAATGTTGCTTCTCTTGCTCTCTTCTACCGTTATTTTCATGCTCACTGCTCTTCTGAACTTGCTAACTGCATGCCTCCCCCACTCCCGCGGCCTCGCTGCACAAGACTTTCTACTCATTCTCATCCCTATTCTGTCCATCTTCCTAATGCAAGAGTTAATCAGTATCTTTACTCTTTTTTTTTCATCCCTTTCACTGGTAAACTCTGGAACTCTCTTCCTGTTTCTATTTTTCCACTTTCCTATGACTTAAATCTTTTCAAAAGAAGAGTAACAAGACACCTCCCGAACTAAATTGGCCTACCCCTCTGTTTTTATTGTATTCTCTTACTGTCTTCTTTATAGGGACTGGCAACTAAGCGGGCTTTGTATTACCCATTTTTGTTGTGCCCTTGGCCAGTCCTTTGTGATGTAAAAATAGAAAGAAAAAAAAAGTTACATAGATGAGTACCTGTAGAAATATGTACATATGCAATTTTGTTGTATGTTTATGTATTGTTAACATCATTTAACCTGTTGTACTCAGATTTTACTATTGTATTTTTTTTTTTTTCTTTTTTTTTTACTTTTAGTCATATTTTCTTAGCATAGTATATATATATATATACATGTTTTTGTGATATTCTATGTTCTAATTCTTAGTTGTGCATGCCTTTCATGATGTGATAGCAAAATTATAATATAATAATTACATTGGCCCATATTAGAGCACCTGCTCATCGGGCTTATACTTCTCAATGTAATTTTAATGTTGTATAAACTATTCATACATAACTTATTGAGACTAATAAAATTATCAATTATCAATTTCATGGAACTACAAAACAGTAAACAACTTACCGCATGCAAAAGTCACACGCCAGATACCCATAAGCAGCATTCCATAAAAACTGGCAGGATACAAGTGGGCGTTCCTCAAAGATAACATCACCAGCCTTGAAGTCTTGGGTGGCAAATAAACCTTTTCCCTGCAAATTGAAAGAAACCTTTGTACATATAAAGATATGCTGCTTTACAACTGTAGTAAAATCAGCATCTATGACTCACTAGATTTGATCAGAAAAAAGTGTAATTGTTAGGAATACTATGAAAATATACAAAATAGTGAGGAGGAAAGTAAGTAAATAAATATTATGTATTATGGGAAAAAAAATGCATGAAGGCTTGAGGTAATAATTCTTGCTTGTTACTATGCTTTACTATTTCTGGAAGTGTGGCGATTTCTTTTGACTGTTTTATGAATGTGTCCATGTAATGTGTTTGTAAACTCATAAAGTTAACTTTTTCTGCTAGTGCTAAGATTTTACATGAGTGGGTGAGTAAGCTTCAAATCTGCTTATCTATAGATAAATGAAAACTGAGTTTACTTTCATATTGTGTAATACATTTTGGATTACCTTCAGCTGCAATTTAGAGTAATACTTTGTAGTTTTATGGCAAGATTGTAATATTCGTTAACAGTCATGTGAATTTCATGGGTACATAGAGTATATATAACCATTGGGTTTTAAACTTATGAAAACATAATGGCTAAACTAAGACTATCTAAAAAAAAAATAATATATTATATAATATATATATATATATATATATATATATATATATATATATATATATATATATATATATATATATATATATATATATATATATATATATATATATATATATATATATATATATATTGTGCTGTGCTTAGTGAAAAAGAAAAAAAATTCCAGCATAAAAAATTGTGGCTATAGGAACTTTAGCACTATTGTAATTCTTATGAACAAACATTTTTAATGGTGTAAAACCTTCAAAATATTAAATATTGCAAACTTTTGAGTACTAACTTTTTTTCCTATAACATTTGACACTAACTGTCCCAGTCCCTCACTTGTTTCATCACTAAATATTGAGTGCTTACTGAACATCTTTCGGGCATTACAAAAAAACATAATATATGAAATACCTTTCTTCTATTACAGTGTAAAATATAGAGGTAGTTATATCTCATACACAGTGGCAGGTAAGACTATGGGAAACAATACTTACGATGGGCTCCCCGATGACTCTCACTTCCACCCCGGAGTCCTCCCGTTCCCCGTCCTGGGTGGCCATCATAACACAGTGACAACAGTTCTAGGCAGAAAGGAAAAATGCTTGGATATAGAAAGATGAAAAATAAATGACAAAATCGTTTCTGCTAAAAAAAGTAAAGCATTATAACTGCTGAAAACTACACACAACCCTCGTTTTCCCGGACTAATAGGGGGGAGCACTGGTCCGGGAACCGCAAACGTCCGGGAATCGCAACAGTCCAAGGCCATTAGCCATCCCCGGACGTTTATCCTACTCTAGTATTTACTGTCCGGCAACCGCCAATATCAACTACCCCGCCGCGGATTTTCACGTCACTTTGTTGTTGTTTTTAGGGCTGCGAGGATCCTTTGGGGAACACTTTGAGCCCTGGTGATGTACTATGATGCTATCACAGGTGCTGTAGTTGACCTGTCTTCCTCAGGAAGGCACAGGTGAGGCGGATGACAGCGTGTTGCCGGGAGGGGTGGACGCCAGCCGCCGCCAGCAGGGTGGGCAGGTCACAGGTGGTGACGTTCAGGGTGAGGAGTTGAGAGCGTAGCACTACACGGTGGGAGTGGAAGCGCGGACACTGCAACAGAAAGTGTTCAATAGTCTCAGAGACGTTCCTGCACCAGGGGCAGTGGGGTCAGGGGAGTGACGGAGGCGATGCAGGTGAACCATGAGTGTCGTGTGCCGTAATGTAAACAATACGACCGCTGGACCGCTGAGCATGCTGCCACCTGGCGGGAGGCGCGAACACTGACCAGGGGTGACAGGAGACGCTCGGACCGCCGGACAACTTTGTCGACTTACGGACTGGACCAGGCATTTGTCCGGGACTCTGACATATCCCCGGACCTCGGATTTAGACCGGCAAATCCGATATCCGGGAAATCGACGTCCGGGAAAACGAGGGTTGTGTGTATTACTACGGTCTCTGGAAATCTATTATTTTTTTCCATATACATAGTAAGGGCTACACTAGGTTTTGGTTAGGTTAGGTTTAGGTTTAGGCTTAGTTAGGTTAGTTTTAGGTTAGGTTAGGTCAGGTTTAAGTTTGATTATGGTTCGGTTTTGTCAAGTTAATTCGGTTAAATTAGCAACAAATCGTGCATGGCGTCACCCTGCACCTCCCGGCCCTGCCATCCAGCCGTGGTGGCGCACCTCACAGAGCCTCACACTTGTCGACGTGTTTCCAGTGAAAGTAGGTGTATATTTTTTATTTATGGAAGTTAGTAACATCTCCACTACATGCTGAGGCAGAAAATATAGACCTCTATGGGGTAGTAGACCAGATTTGGCAGGGTTGATCAAACAAATTGGTATATGTGCAGTTCCAACCAATACACTATCGAGGGGTTTAAGTATCCTGAGCATTTAGTTCTCATCATAAAGAGTATTTTTAACCCATATTATATGGTCGGCCATCAATGCTAACATTAGAAATCAATTTCAAAGATTTAGGTTACGGTAGTTTAGAGCTTACCTCTGCACAGCCTGGGTGCATTAGCCTTTGTGCGTGTGTCTGTTATGAGCAGCCAGCACATGCCCTGGTGGGCGTGCCCAGCATGACGTTTAAAATCATGGGCATGCCCGACGTGACATATAAAATCATGTGGTCAATCTTTCACCAATTAGAGATGATTGACATTCCGTTAAATATGATATTATTGATTGATATTCCGTTTCATGAGTACAAATATTTAAAAGAATGGTATATCTTTTCATAAACAATTTTTCCCTCTCTTCCCTTTGCTGGCAGCACTCTGGTAAAGATAAGAAAAAGTTTGCAGGAAGAAATATGTTACAGGGAGATCCCGAAGATACGAGCAGTTAGGTTCCACCTGGCATACTCGTAAAGCGAAATCTCGTATAACGAAACACATAACTAATGGTAAAATATAGGTTTGGTTCCAGGACCCCATCAATTAAAAAAAGAAGAAAAAAGACATGTTGTTCAAGCTAAAATAAAATTTGGTAATATTTAGTAGGGGTGCGAGAACCCTTTGAAGAATCCTATGATCCCTGGTGATATCCTATGGTGCTATCACAGGCGTGGGAGCTGACCTGACTTTTTCAGGAAGGCACATATTATACAGCTGATAACGGGGTTGTTGTGTTGTGCGGGCGGCGGCCGATTTCAGCCTCCAGCAGAGATCTCCTTGGTAATTATTTAGTAGGAAAGCGAAGACCCTTTGAGGAATCCTATGATCACTGGTGATATCCTATGGTGCTATCACAAGCGTAGGAGCTGACTGTCTTCTTCAGGAAGGCACAGGTGAGGCGGATGATGGCGGTTTTTGAGAGAGGCGGTGGACGGGGCAGGCCGCCACCTCCTCCACCACGGTAGGTTTGGGCAGGGTTAAACGTCTTATTACTCGTTATTACGTATACAACTTAGTGATTATGGTGAGATGTTATATACACGTGTCATTATCTAAATCAATGTAGCACCGTGTGTCACCCTAAATAAGGGTGATTTAAAGATGTTATGACGAGCTGGTGGGGCAGTGAGTGACGGAGAAATTCTTGCCGCGGGGCCTCCCCATAACAAATATTCAATATTTTAACCCACATACCCACCTTCTACCACCAAAACACTAGCAACACAGGCTCCTTACTTATATATCTTACTATCTAATACATTAAAACTCCTTAAAATGCAAGCATTCCAAATAAAACTAGAATTAGTTTAAGATGGCGGGGACAGAAGGCAAGGAGAGGCAGTCTGGCATGCCATTCTTGCCCGGAAATATGTCTCACTGGCTTGTGATTGGTCGAGAAGTTTTAAAAACTGTTTGTCATTGGCTGGTGATGGATGACGCCTTAGCCAGTCACATCCTTCCTACTCGTTTACGACCTACCGAGGGAGCTTTGTAGCGTCCATCGTTAGGGAAAGTAGTATCTAGGTAGTGGGAGAGCAGGTTGTTGCTGGCCATACTACCTCCGTTGCTGGCTTCTCGCCCAGGGTTGTGAGTTTTTGTAGGCCACATTGTCGTACCGAGCCACCAGATTTATCATATTTTCAATTGATTATCGTACAACCTTAGGTAAAATCATATAGTTAGTAAATGATTTTATAATTTTAGTAAATAACTTGTAATTTACTTTAGTAAATAATTTGGTAATTTTCCTCACCCGTTTGAATGTCGTAGCATTGGATTTTCGATCTCGTATATTGAAAATAGACCCTAATTTACACATCTCGTATCATCGTGTAGTGGTCAAAATGACCATCTACACCGTTGTTACCATTATGTAGTGGTCAAAATGACCATCTACACCGTTGTCACCATTATGTAGTGCCCACCTTGAGAGTGTACTCTACAGTCCTGGTTACTCCGCTGCCACCACCCACATTAAGTGGGAAAAATATATGAATGAACAAAAATAAAAGATTTAAGAAAATATGTAAGTACTGGTTGGAAACTGAATGACAATGCGTTAATATATTTCTAATTATAATATATTTAACTCTTTACTGTCTCACTTGGTAATTATTATACATTCACAAGTTATCTTAATATTAAGTCTTCCTTCCCTCCTAGCGATACGCACGCGAAATGCTGAAGTCGTTATCCTAATATAGTTTACTATCTTTGGTAACTTCGGTTGCACTGTCACCACATTAGCGATACGCACATGTAATGCTCAAGTCGTTATCCTAATATAATGTATACGTAGTCTATCCCACTTCCAAAGTTTCCCTCTCACTTATTTTTCTATTTCCTTCTTTCTCCTTGTCCTCACACGGCTGGCTGTGACATGTTATGGTTGCCCCCTCTGCTAATTTGTGAGCGCTTGGCCCCCTGGTCCGCCAACAGCATCCTACCTTGGGACCCTAAGTAATACACTTTATTAGTCCTGGTCAACAAAAGGAATCACCAGTAAGTCATGTCTACATCTCTAGTTAACAAACATTTCATAACATACCTTTACCAAGGGCGAGAATATCACCTCCCCACAGGCGACTTAACTCAATGAACGTCGAGCTGCTTCTAAAATTATCCTAACCTAGAATCCCCGTTCTCACCTCGTTTCGCTACGTGTCTAATTACTACTGGCTTAAAATATAAGCCTAACCAGTGATTCAGGAATGAGGCGTGGAGGAAAATTCCTCGTTAGCTTATTGATACTTATGTGTTATTTCATCTCTTCCCCTATTAATGTAATTTCTCGCGTTACAATCGGATTCTCGTATATCGAATGCTCATATAACGGGACCTCCCTGTCTGGGGGTTTTCATAATACACCTTTTCACTCTCAAATTAGAACAACAGAACTTCAAAATAAAACAAATGAATTTCAAAATATAATAGATGAATTTTCTTTTAATTTGAAATTCAATTCTTTTAATTTGAAGTTCAGTTATTTTAATTTGAAGTTCAGTTATTTTAATGTGAAGTTCAATTATTTTAATTTAAACTTCAGTTATTTTAATTTAAACTTCAGTTATTTTAATTTAAACTTCAGTTGTTTTAATATAAACTTCAGTTGTTTTAATTTAAACTTCAGTTGTTTTAATTTAAAATTCAGTTGTTTAAATTTAAAATTCAGTTATTTTAATTTAAACTTCAGTTGTTTAAATTTGAGATTCACTTGTTTTAATTTGAAGTTCAGTTGTCTTAATTTGAAGTTCAGTTGTTTTAATTTGATAGTGATAAGGTGTAGTACACCACCACTACTACCCTGACCTGAAATCCGTGAACATTAACTACAGCTCATACCTGAGATAGGTCAAATTTGTGTATCCTACTGTTGTGTGAAGCTTGCAGTCCCTCCATTTTATTTTATCACGAGCCGCCACTGGTAACTAATGTCATGCTCGCAGATTTACGATACTCGCGGGTGTCTCTGTTCTAATAGCGCACAGACACACCTTCCTCCTTCGACTACTATTTCAAAACTGACTGAAGTCAGTGTTGTCACTGTGTTGAAAGTGGATCAGGATCAGGGAGGAGTAGCCAATGAAATGGCAGGCTCGAATTCATAGCCAATGACAGGCTCGCGATTATTATTTCCGCCAATAGTCACGCTTCACTAGGTTAGCCAATCAAAGGCGTAGGATCTTTGTGCTGTAAGGCTTTGATTTGAATCAGTATACGGCGAGAAATGGATTGTGCTGAATGTTACCACTTCCTCTGGGAAATCGCTCACTGCTTCCCACCACCTCAGTAGGTAAGAGGGCTAAGGTTAAGGTTAGGTTTAATGAAAACCTATAAGGTTAGGTTAGGTTAGGTATATACTTTGTGGTTAAGGTTAGGTTAGGTTTCATTAAAACCTATAAGGTTAGGTGAAGGTTAGGTTAGGTACACTTTGTGGTTAAGGTTAAGGTTAGGTTAGGTATGCTTTGTGGTAAGGTTAGGTTAGGTTTAATGAAAAGCTTTAAGGTTAGGTTAAGGTTAGGCTATGTTTGGTTTGGTATACTTTGTTCTATTCAATCACTTCCCTGTTATCTGAGCCCTTGACTAATTTTTCCCGGCCAATTTTTTGTGTTTTTTCTGACGGAGATTCAGTGTTTTTAATGGAAACGGCGACCATAAAATTCGGCGAAGAATTTTTTTTTTTTAAACTATGGGTTTCCGGAAAATAAAACTATCTCCATTAGAAAAAGCACCAATTTTTATCCAGGAAAAATTAGTCAATGTCTCGAAACTGACCGCGAAGTCCTCGTCCATTATTGCTGAATTCTGGTCCTAGTGTAAAAATTTACCCATAAATTAACTGTTATTTCAGCCAGAAACGTTAAAGTTAGGTCAGATTAGGTTAGAGGGGGGGTTTGCTTTAGATACAGATGATATCAAGAAAAAAAGAAAATGATCAATACTATGGCAGTGCAAAGCGGAGCAGACTTGACTGCCATAAAGAGTAGCTGCGTCTTGACGACTGATGGGTTTACTACACGTCACAATAGCCTTTAATGTCCTACAATATGACACTGAAGCATTGACAGGGTTTTAGTGCACGAGGCTACCACTCTAATGCGGTAAACAAGCACATAATACTCACAAATAGGTTATTGAAGCACTTGCGTTGTCAGTCGTCGCTACAAACACCTCGCTGCTCCTCTATTGGACAAAAAAATTGCAGCGCCACCACACAAAGACAGCCATTGCCGGGTGACACAGGCCTTGTAAAAGCTCTAGCCTTTCATTATATGTTGAATATGTGACTAAGGTATGTTCAGTTAGTCGTCAATCAGGGAAAATAAAGGAGGTAAAAGGCTGAACCCACGTCTATCCCGCAACGCAGCTCTCGGATGTTCCAAGGGATACCTACTTAACAATATTTTTTTCACCACGCGATAATCCATGTAATGAAATGAATAGCAATACCCGAACAAAAGGAAGCGATATAATATTAATGTTTTATTGATATGTGAGCTAGACAGTGAGTTGGTTGTAAAATGAAAGGTAGAAAAGGAATATGCAACTGAGTAGATTACGAGCACACAAGAAGTATCAAGCATAGAGTCTACTGATAGTTTCTACATCTCGCAGAACTAGTGTCTCTAAGAAT
Source organism: Chionoecetes opilio (assembly GCA_016584305.1). Taxonomy (NCBI): domain Eukaryota; kingdom Metazoa; phylum Arthropoda; class Malacostraca; order Decapoda; family Majidae; genus Chionoecetes; species Chionoecetes opilio. The sequence goes on along the minus strand of JACEEZ010021826.1, from coordinate 368,830 downwards.
TGTTTCACTGCTACAATTACCTACTCAAATGTACCTTTACACATGCCATGCCCCAACGCCATCCATTATCTTCATGTCCTTGCAACCACTTCATTCATTTCACATCCTATTCCAGTCACCACAGGAACTACCACATCATGTAGGTCCCACGGCCTCTTGTAGCTTCCTTATTTTTTTATGTTCTTATGTTCACCATTTATATCTCCATTCTGTCTGCCTCCTTTGTTAATAACTTTTACCCATTTAAACCTAAATCAATAATGTACAGGTCATCTTGCTAACTTTTTTCTTTCGGAGGATAACCCCCCCCCAAAGTGGGTTATTTCAAATTATGCCTCACTGTATTTCTAAAATCAAAATCATGGTAAAAATTGCACGGCACAACCTTAATAATTCTTGGAGCCTACGGTACGAGAGACAAATATATATAGCCTATAGTTTAATTAAGAATAACCTCACTACATCTGTCCACGAAATATAGTGACAAAGTAATGTTCTCTCAGCTCGACTTATTGCAGTAATGCATGTCTTCGTTAGAGGTCAATATTTTAGTACTCCAGGAGGGTCGATCATAACTCAATATCTAAGGTGATGGAAGAAAATTATGGAAGGGATTAGTTTCCTTTCTCAAGTACGTATATAACATTATCTCCTATCAAACCACGATTGCCTGTAAGAGTGCATTATGATGTGAGAATCTAATCAACTACTCCATCCTGGCGTCATTATTAGCGTTGCTATTAATCACAGACTCTACATAGATGATTAACGTGGATAATGAGTCATATAATAGTAGCTACGTGTGATCCTCGAGGAAACTCATCAGTGAGTGTAGAAACTATGAATCATTTTACGGTAAGATACGGAGTCCAGACATTAGAGGAGTTAAGACTGTGAATATCTCGAGGGTGATGATATAGCACGTGACAGTAGTACATTACTTATACATACATAATGGTAATATGGCGCCACTATTGGCTCGCACACATTGCTCCTTGAGGGAGGTGTATCAAATGATATATATATATAACGCAACTCAGTGTCAATTATTACTAAGAGATACCAAAGTTTGAAGAGAACATATTGCCCTGTCAGACTCAACCCAGGAAAGCTAAGATAAGGCGACTGTCGAAAATTACAGCAAAAACAGAAAGAAAACCCATATTTTTTAGAACTAAGAAATGAGATTGATAGTACAAACGAGATTTTTTTTTTAAGGTAATGGTAGGAAAAATCTGAAAAGGATTAATGCATCGGCAGTAAATGTGGCAAGCTGCAAAATGAGTCTCCTTTGAATCAAGGGTATTCAGGTGCACATAGCTCATGCCCAAATACCAGTGCTATCATTTTATTGCTTATTCTTTTCTAATTAGAGTGTAATTATTGTATGCGTTTTCTGTTACTGTTATGGTATGTTGGTGACTAATGAGCAAAAACTAAACTCTCATATCTCGATATTTAACTATTTTCAAAGCCTTTAGATAATTTTCTGAGTGCCTCTCTAACAATCCTCGTCCACCTACTCTGTCTGTACCGGATGCCGTGAAGATTTCAAAAGTAAATTAGAGTCAAGACTATATATAAAGTTCGGTCTTGATCAAGTTCAGGTAATATAGTTTTTTTTATTCAGGTCTGTTATCAAAAGGACGGAAAAAAGAAGAGGTATGAAATTTTCAGCACCCACTTTTCCGCTAAAATACAACCCTCCCTCCTGCCACACATACCGTACCATCATGTTGATAAGAGTAAGAACTACAGTACGTGGAAATTCAAAGAGATACCATCCCAGGTGCCTTTTGTTTCCGCACACATTCAGTCTTCGCCGCCACAACGCGGTTCCCGGAAGACTTGGCGAAAACAGTTGAAGACGCGCAAGGCTACGATGACAATTATTGCTCTTCTCTTTGTGTATTTCACTTGGATACGGTGAGTTTCCTTATTCTCTAAACTTTATTTGCCTATCATCCTTCCTGGAATCTCTTGCCTTCCGGGAAAAGATCAGAAGACTCGAACGCAAGCTGTTGGGAGGAAAAAAATATACTAGGTTTCCGCTGAGCCTCTATCCTCGCGTATGTGATTCAGACATCCACGATCAGCCACGCTATGAAGAATTTTTTTGTGTGGAAACTGTGTGTCATGCCATGTTTTGTGCATAGCGAATCGTATTGGATTACTGTCTTGAAAAATGTTGATGTTTTCCAAATATCATATATGAAAAAACCGATCTATTCAGTTATTTGTGCCTGCCTTTTTAGTCGCTTTGCCTGTCAGTCAAAAACTTGGACAGTTCTGCCTATCTTGCCGGAATGACTGACACTTGTTTTTCTCCTCTCTCTCTCTCTCTCTCTCTCTCTCTCTCTCTCTCTCTCTCTCTCTCTCTCTCTCTCTCTCTCTCTCTCTCTCTCTCTCTTCCAATGATTCGATCGATCATTATTAATTGACTGTAATTTCAATGCAGAAAATAAACACTGCGAAGCCTAAGTTCAAGTTCACGATGCAAACTGCGGCAGCGACTGTAGGAAATAGTTTAAGCATTTTCCTCAAGTGATCGTCATGCTCTCATCATGGCGAAAAAGGAGTTAGATTTCACTTTGCTCATGATCGAAAGAAAACGCGAGGTGCATTATAAAACTGCGCCATCACCGGAGGCCTTCTCTGGGGACCCCGCTGGTCTCCCCTTCCTCCCTATAGGCACGGTAGAGGCGACAAGGGGCATGAGAGTGTTGCTTCGTATGCAGAGCGATGTTGCCAGACCCACCTCGTTAAGTCCCACAGCCCACATACAGAAACAAAGCGGCCAAACGCACCACTTTGTTAGTGCAAAGCGGGTGCGATATGACCCACTTTCGAGAGACACTTATTTGTAAATTATAGCGACGCTCACGACTTTGCTACTCACACGCACACTGCAGGTCGTCATCTCCACCCGACGACGGCTAAGAATTGTGTCAAGTGTATTAATATGAATCTAACGGTAAAACAACTACTTATGCATTCACTTTTTAACTCATACATATCAAGCTTCTCAACCATTACTTTTCAATACCAATGCTTTTAAAATCCCGCAAATGGAGATCCTTTCCTGAGAAGAGATATCTATTACAAAAAAAAACCTGTTGGTAGGGAGGAAGGGATGTGCCTCTTTTCATACAAAATAATTGATAACTAAATATGCAAAGGGTGGTAAATAATCATTAAGAAACATTTATCACGGGTCAAAGACTATTGTATACAGTAGTCTTTGCACGGGTGTATAAACGTTACCAATACAAAATATTCGTGACGGTGATAAGCGTATTATTTTCTTTTATTTCACTTCCAATGAATAAAATGATAAAATTAAGACTATTTACAGTTTTACCGCAGGAAGGCGTGAGAAGCAAAAGGGCGACATACACAAAGACGTATGAACAACCAGAGCTGGGCACTAAATACATATAATGTATTTAAATACTAAATACTAAATACATGGAGAAATGTATTTAAATACTAAATACTAAATACATTTTACGAATATATTTAAATACTAAATACTAAGTACATCAATTGTAATTAAATACATTTGTAAATACATTAAAATATACACAAATTTTAACATGCTCGAAAAAAATGGATTTCCTTAGGATTTCCTTAGATTTTGAGTTTCCTTAGAAATTTCCTTCTCAGGCCTAAATTTCCTAAAACTAAGGAAATTTCCTTGCAAGTGGAAACACTGGTTCACTGTAACATCAGGATTGCCAGATAGTTGGGCGGGTTTATGGCCAAATTAAATGATAAAAAAGTATTTACATTTTTATATTATGAGTATTTAAATACCAAAGGCGTAGCCAGGAAAAATAATTGGGGGGGGGCCACCTCCCAATGATGGTTGAGGGGTGGGTGCCTTAATCAGCTGGGGGTCTGGGAGGCGCTGTAAGCCCCCCAGAGAATATTTTTGAAGATATGACTTAATTGGAGGCATATTGAGCCCTATGGGGGGTCATTTATTGGTTTTTTGCATGATATTCAATATAGTAAAATTGATGAAATTATACCATGCACTCCTAAAGTAGATGTGTTGAATTGGGGGGGGCCATGGCCCCATTGGCCCCCCCTCTGGCTACGCCCTTGTTAAATACATTGTTTTTAAATACTCATAAAAGTATTTAAATACTGTATTTAAATACATGCCAACCAATGTACTTATAAATACACTTCTAAATACACAAATGTATTTAAATACGTATTTAAATACAAATGTATTTAAATACTGCCCAGCTCTGTGAACAACAAGGTGGCAGACGCGATAATCAGGGTTTTATGGAGGACTGGAAAAAGTGAGAAACGTTCATGTTATTATCAACAGCCTCATAAATCATAAAGTCTGCATTGATTGTATACCAAAGATGGTTTTTACGTACATGCATGCAAGGAAAGACAAACATGTGTTGAAATTGTACATCGTGTGTGTGTGTGTGTGTGTGTGTGTGTATTCATCTAGTTCTAGCTGTATTTTACAGGGCCAGAGCAATGCTCGTGTGGCCCCGTCTCCATATCAACATTTTTATCATTCATCCTTAGTCCTTTGTGTTGGCCGAAGCTAGCACCCCGGAGAGCAGGTCACAAACCCCGGCTAACACCCGGTACCCATTCACTGCTGGGTGGACAGGGGCTCGGGTTTTAAGGAAACAACCCATCTGTTTCCGCTCCGCCCGGGGATCGAACCCTGGACTTCTCGGTTGTGAACCGAGCGTGCTTCCCCTACACCACGGAGTACCCTAAATGTGTGTGTGTGTGTGTGTGTGTGTGTGTGTGTGTGTGTGTGTGTGTGTGTGTGTGTGTGTGTGTGTGTGTGTGTGTGTGTGTGTGTGTGTGTGTGTGTGTGTGTGTGTGTGTGTGTGTGTGTGTGTGTGTGTGTGTGTGTGTGTGTGTGTGAAATTTCTGATGCTTCTCATCATGACGTTATAGAAAAGTTGATTAGTCATCCATGGGAAAATACCATGATACTGATAGGTGAAATTTTGGGCGTCAATTTTCCACTCCTTTTCAACATCATCTGTTATTAATACACTTAACGCCTTTCTCTTCCCAAACACTGAGTTTTGGGCGTGGAGGGGCGACAAGGACTAGAAATGCTTGAGGTTCTGTGACATCGTTGAGATGAGTGGTACAGTACGCGGGTTTATGAAACTGTCGCCGATGGGAATTCTCGCCGAAGCCCCAACCGAGAACTCTCGCCGACGTGGAAATTTGAACCTAACCTGGACATTGGCATCTAACTTAACCTAACTGATCAAGCTATTGCTAGTATTTCATCCCTGAATGCAGAAACACGGGTAAAACCTGATAAATGTATATATTGGGTCCTGTAATATCAATAATTGGAGCACTCACCGACGACGGCGAGAGTTCCGATCGGCGACAGTTCCAGGTACCAGTACGCGTGGAAGCATCAGTTGTGCATTTTAGTATTCTGTGCTGTGAATTGTAAATATCATGAAGCGAAATATTGTGCAGTGGTGACGAGTGTGATGTAAAAATATCAGTACGCTTTCTGTGTTCATATATTCGCCTAGTGTTTCGTGGCCTCAGTGAACCACTTGTGATTTACCGGTATTTAGCCAGTGATATTGTGCTATGGTTCATCAGCTTATTTATGGTCTGTTCATATTTGCAGGCCTCTGTTCCGTACATACTATATGTATATATGTACGTATGTTAATCTACTGTTAATCTACTGGTTACTGAGCGTGACCAGCAAATACATCACCACTACAAGTCCCGTGTTTCACTCCACTCCACACGTTCACGCCTCAGTACGATACGTGTGCTGTGCGTGGCTGTATCCTGGCTTCTCCGGTGTTGAGTTTGACCATAAATTTTTGGGTTTGGTCGCCGCCACGGAATAGACTGTCCACGTAGCCTTCTGGTCCCTGAATCAACCCCCTCGAACCCAATGTCCATATAATAACAAAAACACGTTGATCGAACCTATTTAACCCCTACACGCCCAGATCTTTTCTTTGCTATAAAAAATTGTATGTTGTCGAGCCATAAAATTACGAAAAGTGACTGAAAATACCAAATCAATTAGCCGACAAGGATACTAAGCAGGTCATATCTATAAAACATGGCTTATATTCACTAAAAATCGTCTAATGGTACCCAAATTTCAATGGAAATTACGTTCTGGGTTTCAAGGAGTCAATACCGAAACAACACGATCGAGCCTCTTTAATACCATTTGGTTTTGCGGCATCCTTGCACCCCGTGAGCCCGTGTCATGTGCAGTTGTATACGATGTGTGGAGCGTCTATTCTTCAATCTTCCTTCATTTTAAGCTCCGAATAGTCTTTTGTTTATGCTGTTCTAGGATACTGTGCTTTAAAATGTTACTGAAGTCAGGGGGAAGACTCGCCTGAGGTTTGTGAGCCTCTCCTCACCAGCCGACTTGGCTTCTGATTAAAACACACACACACACACACACACGCACACACACACACACACACACACACACACACATTTATTGCCTAAAAAGATATGCACCTGTAAAACAAATTGGTGAAACAAAAAAAGCACTCTGTGAGTACTATCGGAACAAAAACGAACAGATGCCAATACAAATACTGTTAGAAAATGTATATTAATACCACACACAGTAAAAAAAAAAAGAAAAAAAATGATACAAAACTCGTAGCCTCATATACCTACTAGACTTTCATCAATATGCTACATGTATAGAATATTCTGCTCAAGTCAACCTTCGAATAAGAACAAAGAAATATAAAAACAAACATGCAGTGATCCCGGAACATTATTGTGCAATGCCAATTATGACACAGCACAAGCAAAGGAAGAATGGAAAGTGTGTGTGTGTGTGTGTGTGTGTGTGTGTGTGTGTGTGTGTGTGTGTGTGTGTGTGTGTGTGTGTGTGTGTGTGTGTGTGTGTGTGTGTGTGTGTGTGTGTGTGTGTGTGTATGAATGCGTGAGTGTGTGTGTGTGTGTGTGTGTGCGTGCGTATACGAGAGTGAATTGCATGGATAAACAAGTAGAGGCCATCACATTGAAGAAACTCGAATGAAGTGAAGTAGATAGAAGGCTTTTCGTAAATAAGACATATAGAAGAACGATCTTTTTCTCCTCTAATAACCTGTCGCCATGATACATCGAGGACCGCCACCCGCCCGTCGCCCACCACACCTCACGCTCCCACCCTGATAACGATAAGCAAGGGAACATAAGCGGTGTTCTTCCTCCCCTCAGGTCCACACCGCCGCCATGGCTCCTCTGAAGGGCGTCCTGCCAGCCTGCCTCCTCCTCATCCTCCTACAGGTCAGGTTTCTGTCTTAAATTTCATTTATGGTGCATTTTTCAGCAAAAAAAATATAAGGCCAGTGATATGTAGCCGCCTTTATTGCATCCAAAGCTTCATAATACTCCGTGTTTTAGGTGTGAGTAAACGTGTCAATTCTACATAACTATAATAAAGAAAAAAAAACCTAGTCTATTCTACAAATCTTACTATAATTCACAAAATGTCCGTCTGTCTGTCTGTATAGCTAAGCCTCCGCCATTTCTGTCCCAATTTCAACCAAACTTTCAGGAAAGGTAAAATAAAATCATCCCTGGTCACCTAGAATGGTTTTAAGCTATATTCAACCAATATATGTATATAATAAGTATGAAATACAATTTAATGATACCATACAGACCCCATACAATTCCAGATGCTTGGAATGGTAAAGACGAGTAAAGATGAATAAATGCTATGGACAAAATAGTGTGCATCAATCAAAGGAAAACCTACGTCAAGTCAAATAAAGTCAAATAGACACAAGACCACACAAATATAGTTTAGGTCCTGTATATTAGCAGACACAGACACATATACATACACCCCCCCATACACACACCCACACCCACACACACACACACACACACACACACACACACACACATGCACACACACCCACACCCACACTCACATCCACACACCACACACATACCTAACTTAACAATTAATCTGCCTTTTTTTTACCTCTGTCTGTATTCATCACTGCATTGCCTCTCATGCGCAAGGAATAGTCATTACAATCCATCAAATAATAACAAAGTTGTGCCATTATTTTGCCGGCTTGTGTCTGCAACGTAATGCATTATGCTGCTCACTGCCGACATATTTCTTAAACGAGACAAATGGGTGAATCACACACACACACACACACGCGCGCGCACACACACACACCCACACACACACAGACACACACACACACACACACACACACACACACACACACACACACACACACACACACACACACACACACACACACACACATTCACACGCACACACAAAAAAAATCTTTAAAAAAAATATCTGGAATGAAAGTATATAAAAAACCCGGAAAAGAAGGAAAGATATGGATGAAGAGCTAGGAAAATACGACCCTTTAAGCCATACCTTCGCTAAGCCTTATCGACAAGAGGCATGGGAAGGCTTTCACAACATAACCCTCCCGCCCTTATCACCGGCGGGGCCCAAAAGGGTCCTGACCCGCCCTTCCACGCGTTGAGGCGGCGGGAGGGAGGGGTAACAGGGTGAAGGAAGGGAAGGAGGCGGGGTAACAGGGTGAAGGAGTGGAGGCAGAGGGGCTTGAGGGCGAGGACAAGATCAAATGAAGATAGTGAGTGGAAGAATAAAAACAGGAGAGGAAGATGAAGAGAACAAGTGGAGAAACATTTAATGACAGGACGAAGGAAGCGAAAGAATGAAGGAAAGATTCATTCATGATGGAGATTGGAAAAACCCCATGATAAAGCATAATTTGGAGCGGAGAATTGAAATTGGAGAGAGAGAGAGAGAGAGAGAGAGAGAGAGAGAGAGAGAGAGAGAGAGAGAGAGAGAGAGAGAGAGAGAGAGAGTCATAAACACGGTGTTACGAATATATTGCCATTTGGAATATATAATCACCGTATGTCTTACTAAGTATCATATATAATACGGGTAACTTCTGCTATGATTAAGTTGTTCTTCTTCTATCCATACGAGATAGTAGCATACATACATACGAGTCACAGTAACTGCAAACTTACGCTTTGTATTAATGAAGAGTAGTTATACAATGTCTCAAGCGTTTTTCTTTTCCTCTTCCCTAATTCAGTTTTTACATTTTTGCCTATAGCGATGCCACCGAGCGCCTAACTTCTGATCTTTCTATAATTTCTAATTGGGGCAAAGCAAACCTTGTTTTGTTCAATGCCTCAAAAACCAAATTTCTTCACCTATCTACTCCACAAAACCTACCAGATAACTATCCCCTCTTCTTCAATGACACTCAGCTGTCTCCTTCTTTTACAATGAACATTCTAGGACTATCTTTTACTAAAAATCTGAACTGGAAATCTCACATCTCCATCTCTTGCTAAAACAGCTTCTAAGAAGTTAGGTGTCCTGTGGCGTCTGCGTCCTTTTTTTTCTCCCTCCCAATTGCTTGCTCTCTACAGGGGCCTTATCCGCCCATGTATGGAGTATGTCTCACATGTTTGGGGAGGATCCACTCATACAGCTCTCCTAAACAGGGTTGAGTCAAAAGCTTTTCGTCTCATCAACTCCTCTCCTCTGACTGACTGTCTTCAATCTTTAAATCACCGCCGCAATGTTGCTTCTCTTGCTCTCTTCTACCGTTATTTTCATGCTCACTGCTCTTCTGAACTTGCTAACTGCATGCCTCCCCCACTCCCGTGGCCTCGCTGCACAAGACTTTCTACTCATTCCCATCCCTATTCTGTCCATCTTCCTAATGCAAGAGTTAATCAGTATCTTTACTCTTTCATCCTTTTCACTGGTAAACTCTGGAACTCTCTTCCTGTTTCTATTTTTCCACTTTCCTATGACTTAAATCTTTTCAAAAGAAGAGTAACAAGACACTCCCGACTAAATTGGCCTACCCCTTTGTTTTTATTTTATTCTCTTACTGTCTTCTTTATAGGGACTGGCAACAAAGCGGGCTTTGTGTTACCCATTTTTTTGTGCCCTAGCCAGTTCCCTGTGATGTAAAAAAAAAAAAAAAAAAAAAAAAGGCAGTGACCTCCAGGGCTCGGATGGTAGGCCCTAGAGTTTCATTTGAGGGAATGTGATGGTTGGCTCTCGCCCGTGGTGGCGCAGGGAAGAATTTTATAGTGACACCTGTGATTAGAGGCTCATGCCGCCCCCGTCTGTCCTCCGATGCACTAGCAGTCGAAGGTAGAGTTACGTAGAGGCATGATGCACTTTGAAGCAGGGCATGTTGGTGTTCTAAGGCCACCCGACGGTGCAGAAAGATTTTAAGTGGATTTATGGTTCTCACTCGGGATCGAACTGGTTCCTCACTCGGGAACTTGAGGTTGACCTCGTGGTCGACCTCAACCTCTACCTCGACCTCGACCTAACCTAACCTAAACCTAAACCTCAACCTAACCTAACCTAACCTCAACCTCATCCTCTCAAGAGAAAGGTAGAGGTAAAGGTCGAAGGAGGTTAGGTTAGGTTAGGTTGAGGTTAGGTTAGGATAGGTTAGGTTGAGGTTAGTTTGAGGTAAGGTTAGGTTAAGGTTGAGGTTAGGTTAGGTTAGGTTGAGGTTTAGGTTAGGTTAGCTTAGGTTGGGTTGAGGTCGAGGTCGACCTCGAGGTTGACCTCGACCTCGAGGTTGACTTCGAGGTTGACTTCGATTTCGAGGTTGACCTCGAGTTCGAGGTTGACCTTGAGGCCGAGGTTGACCTCAAGGTTGAGTTCGAGGTTGACCTCGAGGTCGACCTCAACCTCGACCTCGACCTAACCTAACCTAACATAAACCTAAACCTCAGGTTGAGGTTAGGTTAGGTTAGGTTGAGGTTGACCTAACCTCAACCTAACCTAACCTCAACCTAAACTAACCTCAACCTAACCTAATCTTAACCTAACCTAACCTAACCTAACTCGACTATTAACGTGGTGGCCACGCTATTAACTCCTTGAGACCCATAACGTAATTTCCATTGTGATTTGGTTACCATTAGACGATTTTTTGTGAATATAAGCAATATTTTATAGATATGACCTGTTTAGTATCCTTGTCAACTATCTAATTTGGTATTTTCAGTTATTTTTCGTAATTTTATGGCTGACAACAGACGATTTTATATAGCAAAGGAAAGATCTGGGCGTGAAGGGGTTAAGCCTCCCCAAAGTAATATTACCATCTCAGTTGAACGATCCTAAAGTTAAGTCTCATAATTTTTACATGCTTTAGAACTTCTATAATTATGCTTTAGAACTTTTACAAGCATTAAGAACTTTTACATGCTTTAGAACTTTTACATGCTTTATAACTTTTACATACTTTAGAACTTTTACATGCTTTATAACTTTTACATGCTTTAGAACTTTTACACGCTTTATAACTTTTACATGCTTTAGAACTTTTACATGCTTTAAAACTTTTACATGCTTTAGAACTTTTACATGCTTTAGAACTTTTACTTGCTTTAGAACTTTTACATGCTTTATAGCTTTTACATGCTTTAGAACTTTTACACGCTGTAGAACTTTTACATGCCTTAGAACTTTTACATGCTTTAGAACTTTTACACGCTGTAGAACTTTTAAATGCTTTAGAAATTTTACATGCTTTAGAACTTTTACACGCTGTAGAGCTTTTACATGCTTTATAACTTTTACACGCTGTAAAACTTTTACACGCTGTAGAACTTTTACATGCTTTAGAACTTTTACACGCTGCAGCACTTTTACATGATTTAGAACTTTTACATGCTGTAAAACTTTTACACGCTGTAGAAGAACTTTTACATGCTTTAGAACTTTTACACGCTGTAGAACTTTTACACGCTGTAGAACTTTTACACGCTTTAAAACTTTTACACGCTGTAGAACTTTTACACGCTGTAGAACTTTTACACGCTGTAGAACTTTTACACGCTGTAGAACTTTTACACGCTGTAGAACTTTTACACGCTGTAGAACTTTTACATGCTGTAGAACTTTTACATACTTTACAACTTTTACACGCTTTATAACTTTTACACGCTGCAGAACTTTTACATGCTTTATAACTTTTACACGTTGTAGAACTTTTACACGCCTTAGAACTTTTACATGCTTAAGAACTTTTACATGCTTTAGAATTTTTACACGCTTTACACGCTACACCATGAAAAAATATACAACTACCGGTAGCATGCGTTTCAAAATCGATAAAATTTGCTATTATATAGTTGGTCATTTTGGATGCTATTAAAGAAAGGGCATTGTGGGTGGACCAGCTTTTACAGGTAACACAAAAGCCGTATCACCTGCCCACACGTCATCGGTGTTATGCGCAAACTAATCAGTCACATCAGTAAGAGTGTAGGAAAACAACAACACTCATATCTAACACAATCAACAGTTTTTGGATGACTAGAGAAAATAAGAAGAAAGAAAGAGAAAGAAATTAAAAGACAGAATAAGAGAAGACAACTAACTAAAGACCCGAACAGCAAGAAGAAACACGTCAAGGAGTGCCGATGAAAAAGGCCAGACTCCCGACCCACAACTGAACTGAACTGAACTAAATCTATGTATACATAAACTGTCATATTCATAATAAAAACCTCTCAGTCAAATAAAAAAGTAAAAACTCTCATAATTCATATCTTATTATAAAAATGCAATGCTGCGGCCGAAACATGTCTCTGAAATTAAGTCTGCGGAATTTTTCATTAAGAGGCCTCGTGTCCCTCCCTTTGAATGTGCGGTGCAAGAAGAATAAAGGAAATAATTATTTGAAATCCGGGGCACAAGGATGCAGGTTCGTGAGGGTGTGAGTGGCCGCCGTCAGCCTGTCATTGCCAACACCACCACTGCGGAGGCCTTGCAGACAGTCCGCCGATTCTATCACCCTACGTCTCTGATTGGTTGTCCAGCAGCGGCGTTTGTGATTAGTTCGTAAATCGCCTCCCGCCTAGTGACTTCACATATATCAATAAAGCTTAGAAGTATAGGTTAGGTCAAGGTCTAGGGGGTATTCCTTAGCCTTGGGTTAGGTTAGGTTAGGACAACGAGTTAGACAATGAGTTAGGAGTTAGGGGGGCGAGTTACTAACCAATAACAAAAACCGCTGCTGGATAACCAATCAGAGACGTAGGGTTTATAGAATCGACGGACTGTCTGCAGGGTCTTCCCACCACTGTTGGCTGGGCGCTGGCGGGTCTGTGCATAATCAGCAGATTGCCACCACTAACGCTGCGTTCTTTCTTTTTCACTAAGCTTATTTGCCACATGCCGATATCACACCCCACTCAATATGATAGGTGATTGTGAACATTAAGTGGTATTTAATGAAATATCGCTTCAGCTTACTCGATGACCTTATACTGCATGAAATCACAGATGCTTCTTTACATTATCAAAGTTTCACCGTAACTCCATGATCATATAGAGTATATATAGGTAAATGGCAGTGACACACCAAATAGATGGATTCCTGGATTGCTTCTATTTATTAATAACCCCTTCGTGCCCAGATCTTTCCTTTGCTATAAGAAATCGTATGTTGTCGAGCCATTAAATTACGAAAAGTAACTTAATATACCAAATTAGTTAGTGGACAAGGATACTAAACAGGTCATATCTATAAAACATTGCTTATATTAACTAAAAACCGTCTAATGGTACCTAAATTACAATGGAATTTACGCTCTGAGCCTTAAGGGGTTAATGTTTTACTTATTTTTTTTTGCTTCATTTAAGTGTTCCTATCACTCTATGCACTTCTACATCATAAAATCAAAATGGTGGATACCTATGTTTTAAGGGCAAGGGCACATTTGAAACGTTTCTGTTAACAATATGAAGGGGCGAGATAATGCAGTTCAATGGAGTATGTCTTAATATTGAAGGGATAAAGAAGGCATTACGTATTATCATGGAGTACTTTTGTTCTATTCCCCACCAACACCTATGCGGGATATCCTTCTATCCTTCTACATGCCCTTGTGCTGTTTCCTCCTAGTGTCTGTCAGTCTGGTTGTCTGTTTGTGTGTGTCAGGTACTCTCTCTCTCTCTCTCTCTCTCTCTCTCTCTCTCTCTCTCTCTCTCTCTCTCTCTCTCTCCTCTCTCTCTCTCTCTCTCTCTCTCTCTCTCTCTCTCCTCTCTCTCTCTCTCTCTCTCTCTCTCTCTCTCCTCTCTCTCCTCTCTCTCTCTCTCTCTCTCTCTCTCTCTCTCTCTTCTCTCTCTCTCTCTCTCTCTCTCTCTCTCTCTCTCTCTCTCTCTCTCTCTCTCTCTCTCTCTCTCTCTCTCTCTCTCTTTTTCTCTCTCTCTCAATGCATGCGAAGGTTGAATGGTTAGGTAAACGAGAGAATATCTTTCCAATCTTTATTCGGAGAGAGGAGACGGTGATTGTTTTCTCAGTTAATATGAGTCTGCATTAAGGCAACAGGAGAAAAACAAGGCGATGGATTATCAGAAAATACCAATCCATCCATCAACGTAGTTTGGATGAGGTTAAGTACATATAAGAAGTATACATATACGTATACTATGTATGAACAGTATTTGTATATATTGCCCACATGCATATTATCTTTTATTTGCTTTAGTACTTAAGTTAATTTACTCCTGTTTGTATTAGTTGTTTTTTTTACTCTATGCCTTCGGGTGAAAATATACTTTTTATTATTATTATTATTATTATTATTATTATTATTATTATTATTATTATTATTATTATTATTATTATTATTATTATTATTATTATTATTATATAGCACCGTCTATTATAATTATCCATGTCCGACAGTGGTGCGAGGCGGCGACTTACTACGAGCACTACGCACCGGATGGCATTGTAAAAGCGGGTCTCGTGGCAGAGGGTGACACGTTTACCCTCAACGGAAAGCCCATCCTCATCCTCTCGGGCACCTTCCATTACTTCCGCGTCCACCCTGCTTACTGGCGAGACACCCTCAAGAAGCTCAGGGCGGCGGGACTCAATGCGGTTGAGACGTGAGTGTGTGTGTGTGTGTGTGTGTGTGTGTGTGTGTGTGTGTGTGTGTGTGTGTGTGTGTGTGTGTGTGTGTGTGTGTGTGTGTGTGTGTGTGTGTGTGTGTGTGTGAGGGGAGGGGGGGTATACTCGTTCCTAATTTTTTTTTATCATCATTCCTACGTAGATGGTGAATAATCCAATACTTTGTTTAGTACTGTTACCTTCATGCACCTTATCAGTAAAACGGTCTATTAAGTGCATGAGTAATACGTTCTAAGTTCCTTTCTTGTATATGAATGAAAAATATCGTATAAAGTCAAAGGATAAGAAAATAAAAACTGTGTTACTACTACTACTACTACTACTATTACGTGCTGTTTCTAATACATGTCACGCCAGGTACACCCCATGGAACCTACACGAGCCTCGCCAGGGGGAGTTTGACTTCGGCGACCTGGGGGAAACCATGTCTCCCTTCCTGAACGTCCGCGCCTTCCTCAAGATGGCGCAGGAGGAGGACCTCTTTGTGATCTTTAGGCCGGGTCCTTACATCTGCGCCGAGTGGGACTTCGGAGGAATGCCCAGGTAGGATGGAGGAGTTATCTTACCCAAAGTACGTACCTAGACCTAAGAACCTTGACCTTGAACCATAGAAAATAAGGCATTGAAGAGTGAGTCATAATGATGAAGGCATCCCCTTTATGAGAAATCGTGACGGGAATGAAACACCATGTACTACAACCACCAACTTCGAACTTGTTTTGACTTATTTATGTTTACTTTTCTCTTATATCCGTCAGAATATTGTAAAAAAAAGCACACCAAAAACATGGATAAAATACTTTGATTAAATTAGTACAGTAACAGGTCATCGATTTGGCTTTAGAAAGAACAGGTCATGTACTGAATTGAAATATAAATGCCACATGAATCCTACAAACCTGATCCCTCCTTCAATTTGGTTTTAGATATAACAGGTCATGAACTAAATAAAAATGCTATATGAGTCCCGCAAACCTGATCCATCCTTCGATTTGGTTTTAGATAGAACAGATCATTAACTAAATAAAAAAAACGCCACATGAGTCCCGCAAACCTGATCCATCCTTCCTCTTTTCTACCTGTTAACAGTTTCCTCCTGCGAGACCACACTATGCAGGTCAGGACGTACTACGAGGGCTTCAGGAATGCCGCCAAAAGCTACCTAGACGCCTTGCTGCCTCTCGTAGCCGACCTGCAGTACACACGCGGCGGTCCCATCGTCGCCATACAAGTAGGTCTTTGTGGCGCCAAGCAATACATTTATCCTGATCCGTTTTTCTTGTCTGAACAGGGAGCACAATTAAGCTATTTCTATTTCCTGATCATTTTTTCTTGTCTGAATAGGGAGTACTATATACCAAGCAATTTAATTTTCCTGATCAGTTTTTCTTGTCTGAACAGGAAGTAGCTACTACCAAGCAATTTCTTTTTTTGATCCGTTTTTCTTGTCTGAACAGGAAGTACTACCAAGCAATTTCTTTTTTTGATCCGTTTTTCTTGTCTGAATAGGGAGTACTACCAAGCAATTTCTTTTTTGATCCGTTTTTCTTGTCTGAATAGGGAGTACTACGAAGCTTTTTACCCAAAGGGATTCTATCAGGTATATAAAACAAATACAAGGGAATTAGTTGGGCCGTTAAGGTCAGGACAGGGTAAGGTCTTAAATACGGATGAGGATATGTGTAAGAGTCTAAATGATTATTTCTTAAGTGTTTTTACGGAGGAGGATGCACAGACGATACCTGATAGTGAACAGATGTTCAAAGGAAGCGATGAGGAGAAACTCAAAGATATTGTGATAACTAGGGAAATGGTGGAAGAGGGTATAGATAAAATGAAGAATTTTAAATCTCCAGGACCAGATGAAGTGTATCCCAGGGTATTAAAGGAATGCAAGGAGGTTGTTAGTGAGTCGTTTGTGCACATTTTTAGGAAATCGGTTGAGATAGGCGATGTGCCATTATTGTGGAGGAAAGGAAATGTAGCGCCCATATTTAAGAAGGGAGAGAGAAGACTAAAGTCAAATTATCGACCCGTAAGTCTAACATCAGTGGTGGGTAAATTATTGGAATCTATTATTGCAAAAAACACTAGAGAGCACTTAGATGAACATAGTTTGATCAATGATTCACAACATGGATTCACCAAGGGTAGGTCATGTCGCACCAATTTATTGAGTTTTTATAGGAAAGTTTATGAGACGGCAGATAATGATAAGGATTATGATATAATATATCTGGACTTTAGTAAAGCATTTGACAAAGTACCACACGAGCGACTCTTAAATAAGGTTAGGGCTCATGGAATAGATGGGAAGGTTCTTCATTGGATCAGAGCTTGGCTAAGTAATAGGCAACAAAGGGTTACAATTAATGGTTCCAAATCTGAATAGGGACTGGTGACAAGTGGAGCTCCACAAGGGTCTGTTTTGGGTCCATTACTATTTTTCATACAGCTCTCCTAAACAGGGTTGAGTCAAAAGCTTTTCGTCTCATCAACTCCTCTCCTCTGACTGACTGTCTTCAATCTTTAAATCACCGCCGCAATGTTGCTTCTCTTGCCCTCTTCTACCGTTATTTTTATGCGCACTGCTCTTCTGAACTTGCTAACTGCATGCCTCCCCCACTCCCGCGGCCTCGCTGCACAAGACTTTCTACTCATTCTCATCCCTATTCTGTCCATCTTCCTAATGCAAGAGTTAATCAGTATCTTTACTCTTTCATCCCTTTCACTGGTAAACTCTGAAACTCTCTTCCTGCTTCTATTTTTCCACTTTCATATGACTTAAATCTTTTCAAAAGAAGAGTAACAAGACACCTCCCGAACTAAATTGGCCTAACCCTCTGTTTTTATTTTATTCTCTTACTGTCTTCTTTATAGGGACTGGCAACTAAGCGGGCTTTGTGTTACCCATTTTTGTTGTGCCCTTGGCCAGTTCCTTGTGATGTAAAAAAAAAAAAAAAAAAAATATTTACATCAACGACTTGGATAGTGGGATTAGCAGTGATATCAGCAAGTTTGCTGATGATACTAAGTTAGGTAGGATAATTGGATCACAGTCTGATGTAAACATATTGCAGGGAGACTTAGATAAACTTAACGAGTGGGCAGTCAGATGGCAGATGAATTTAATATTGATAAATGCAGCGTTATGAATGTTGGTAGAAAAAACCCTGGTAATAGATAATAAGCAATAAGCAATAGCAATGTATCGCTGAAAAGATCAGAAGGTGAAAAAGATCTTGGAGTGAGGGTGAGCCCAGAACTCCGACCTAGGAAACAATGTATTGAGGCCAGAAATAGAGCTAATAGAGTATTATGATTCATTACCAGAAGTGTTAAAAGTAGAAGTGCGAAGTTATTCTAAAGCTTTATCTGGCTCTAGTCAGGCCTCACCTAGACTATGCGGTTCAGTTTTGGTCTCCATATTACAGGATGGATATAGACTTGTTAGAAACAGTGCAGAGAAGGATGACCAAAATGATACAAGGGATGCGTAACTTTAGTTATGAGAGGAGATTGAAGTTATTAAAATTACACTCACTCGAGAGACGCAGAGTAAGGGGCGATCTGATAGAAGTTTTTAAGTGGATAAAGGGATTTAATAAAGGAGAGATAGGAAAAGTTCTTACGGCTTTTAACCAGGGCAGAACAAGAAGTAACGGATTCAAGCTGGAAAAGCGTAGATTTAGAAAGGAAATAAGGAAAAACTGGTTCACAAATAAGGTGGTAAATGAATGGAATGGTCTCAGTAGACAGGTAGTTAATGCGGAGTCATTAGGGAGCTTTAAAGAGGAGCTGGATAGGTTCATGAATGGGGATGAAAGGTGGATGTAGGTAGTGTTAGGTGACAACCTAACAGGACAGTTACAGAACAGAACAGAACAGTTTTCCTGACAGGAAAAACTGGTTCACAAATAAGGTGGTGAATGAATGGAATGGTCTCAGTAGACAGGTAGTTAATGCGGAGTCATTAGGGAGCTTTAAAGAGGAGCTGGATATGTTCATGGATGGGGATGAAAGGTGGATGTAGGTAGTGTTAGGTGACAGGAATTACCACGTGTAGGCCTCGCGGCCTCTTGTAGCTTCCTTATGTTCTTATATTCTTATGAAGTAATTTCTTTTTCCTGATCAGTTTTTCTTGCCTGAATAGGGAGTACTATAATTCTAAATAAGTAATAATAAGTACCTAAATAAGTACTCATAGTCTGCTTTGAAGTAGTAAAGGCAACCATATCAAGAGAGGAAATACTAATATGTACATCAAGATATTTTGTTTTGTGCTATTTTACAGCCATTGTGACGTGTTTTCTATCCCTAGTGTTCGTAGTTTCTTTTGTCTAATATCTGCATTATTATTTCTAACGTCTCAAATGAAGATATTCATTGACATTACAATCAAAAGAACGTAAAGTACACAACATGATACAAATTTCAACTACGAATGTACAAAAAAATAATGAAACAGATAGGCAGGATAGGACGAGGCGAGAATGTCTTGGATGGTGTGGATGTTCGTTATATCATTGATTTGCTTAGTTCTAAGACCAAAGGCAGGCAGACCACATGATAAATAACAATAGTTCTAAGCCAAAGGCAGGCAGACCACATGATAAATAACAATAGTTCTAAGGCCAAAGGCAGGCAGACCACATGATAAATAACAATAGTTCTAAGACCAAAGGCAGGCAGACCACATGATAAATAACAATAGTTCTAAGACCAAAGGCAGGCAGACCACATGATAAATAACAATAGTTCTAAGGCCAAAGGCAGGCAGACCACATGATATATAACAATAGTTCTAAGATCAAAGGCAGGCAGACCACATGATAAATAACAATAGTTCTAAGACCAAAGGCAGGCAGACCACATGGTAAATAACAATAGTTCTAAGATCAAAGGCAGGCAGACCACATGATAAATAACAATAGTTCTAAGGCCAAAGGCAGGCAGACCAGATATATACAAAAGGTTCTAAATCAAGCAGCAACAATGGTAATACATAGTTCTAAGACCAAAGGCAGGCAGACCACATGTATAATAACAATATTCTAAGACGAAAGGCAGGCAGACCACATGGTAATAACAATATTTCTAAGACCAAAGGCAGGCAGACCACATGGTAAATAAAATAGTTCTAAGACCAAAGGCAGGCAGACCACATGTAATAGTAATAGTTTAAGACAAAGGCAGGCAGACCACATGGTAAATAACAATAGTTCTAAGACCAAAGGCAGGCAGACCACATGGTAAATAACAATAGTTCTAAGGCCAAAGGCAGGCAGACCACATGGTAAATAGTAATAGTTATAAGACCAAAGGCAGGCAGACCACATGGTTAATAACAATAGTTCTAAGACCAAAGGCAGGCAGACCACATGGTAAATAACAATAGTTCTAAGACCAAAGGCAGGCAGACCACATGGTAAATAACAATAGTTCTAAGACCAAAGGCAGGCAGACCACATGGTAAATAGTAATAGTTCTAAGACCAAAGGCAGGCAGACCACATGGTAAATAACAATAGTTCTAAGACCAAAGGCAGGCAGACCACATGGTAAATAACAATAGTTCTAAGACCAAAGGCAGGCAGACCACATGGTAAATAATAATAGTTCTAAGGCCAAAGGCAGGCAGACCACATGATAAATAACAATAGTTCTAAGACCAAAGGCAGGCAGACCACATGATAAATAACAATAGTTCTAAGACCAAAGGCAGGCAGAACACATGATAAATAACAATAGTTCTAAGACCAAAGGCAGGCAGAACACATGATAAATAACAATAGTTCTAAGACCAAAGGCAGGTAGACCACAGTCATGATAAATAACAATAGTTCTAAGACCAAAGGCAGGCAGACCACATGGTAAATAACAATATTCTAAGGCCAAAGGTAGACCACAAGGTAAATATTTAGATAAGTCTGTGTGGCCAGTGGTTGAGAATAATCACAAATAATCACTTATACACAGGTGGAGAACGAATACGGTCACTTCGGCTACGAGTCCGACCCTCGGGACACGCTGTACCTTGAGTTCCTGAGAGACGTTACGATCGCTAATCAGTTCGGCGAGTCCCTCCTCTTCACCTCAGACTCCCCAACAGGCACCCAGGACCTTGGCTCCATACCCGGAGGTAATACTGTGCACAAGGAAAGGCTTCGGGCTTTATGGCTATCAACTACCAGGGTTATGAAGCCAGACATCAATCATTTGTGCACTTATATCCTTACCCCAGAACGCAGGCGCCAAACCAAAGCTTATATTATCTGGGTACCTATTTTAAGTTCCAGGTACGAACAGGCTAGGGAAAGATTTCTTGCCTAAGGATATCTGTGCACCCTTGCTACCCACACTTCATCTCGTGCCACAACCCGCAGGTCTTTGAACATTAGAATATAAAAAGTAATTTACATACTACATCGAGGAGGGGAAGTCGTGGTTATTAAGTGTCTTGTGAGGTTATATTTGCCGTCTGTCTGTGGTTATTGAAAGTAGTGTGCCATTCAGTAACGCTTGTTCTAAAGGGACCTTACAAGGCTGACCTGACCTCTCTGATTAGATTATTTTGATGTTTGATCTCTTAGCTTCAAATGTCAACTGTCAACTCAGCAACTCTTCAACTGTCTCTTAACTTCAACTGTCAACTGTCAACTCAGCAACTCTTCAACTGTCTCTTAACTTCAACTGTCAACTTTCAACTCAGCAACTCTTCAACTGTCTCTTAACTTGAACTGGAAACTCAGCATCTCTTCAGCTGTCTCAACTTCAACTGTCAACTGGAAACTCAGCATCTCTTCAACTCATTAACTGTTCAACTCAACAACTCTTCAACTGTCTCTTAACTTCAAATGTCAACTCAGCAACTCTTCAACTGTCTCTTAACTTCAAATGTCAACTCAGCAACTCTTCAACTGTCTCTTAACTTCAACTGTCAACTGTCAACTCAGCAACTCTTCAACTGTCTCTTAACTTCAACTGTCAATGTCAACTCAGCAACTCTTCAACTGTCTCTTAACTTCAAATGTCAACTCAACAACTCTTCAACTGTCTCTTAACTTCAACTGTCAACTCAGCATCTCTTTAACTCAACAACTCTTCAACTGTCTCATGACTTCAACTTCTACTCTGTGGTCATCGCGTCTGCTGTAAATTTGAAGACAGTCAGTAGCAGAAGAGTGTTTACTTTTACTGCTGGAACTCCTTTTTCCGCCCATCGATCGCAGTCATCCTCGCCGCACACAGGTTGGAGGGGGGCGCAAGGGGGAGGGGGGAGCAGGGGGGAGTAGGGGGGGTAGGGGGGACTCAAGGGCAAGGTAGCGTGAGAGCGTGAGGAGGGCAAAGTGTTAGAGGCAAAACTTTGATATCAAGAGTTTTAATACTGCATTTAACATGACAAAAAAAAGAATAGAGACAATCACAACTATTCAAAGAAGGAATACAATAACATAAATATCTTTTCACGTATATAATTTCTAACATCAAATTTTATAGACAACATTCAGCAACATTTTTCTTTACCGATTACCTCGTTAACAGAGCAAATTTTCGTTAACAAAGATTCTTGAACGAAAAATACCGGGTTAATTATAAGTAGAGGTTAGGTTAAGTTAGGTTAGGTTATTAGGTCAAGAATAGATGATATACGTATAAGCACGGAGATTATGCACACCACGCCCTTTCGTCTTTCATGAACACTGAAGAGTAGTAGTAGTAGTAGTAGTGGTGGTAGTAGTAGTAGTAGTGGTAGTGGTAGTAGTAGTAATGGTAGTGGTAGTAGTAGTAGTAGTAGTAGTAATAGTAGTAGTAGTAGTAATAGTAGTAGTAGTAGTAATAGTAATAGTATTAGTAGTAGTAGTAATAGTAGTATAGTAGTAGTAGTAGTAGTAGTAGTAGTAGTAGTAGTAGTAGCAGCAGTAGTTAGTAGTAGTAGTAGTAGTAGTAGTAGTAGTAGTAGTAGTAGTAGTAGTTGCAGTAGTAGTAGTAGTAGTAGTAGTAGTAGTAGTAGTAGTTGCAGTAATAGTAGTAGTAGCAATTGCAGTAGTAGTAGTAGAAGTAGTAGTAGCACCAGGAAAATATCTCTCCTGTGGGGGTGGCAGTAGGTGTTCAGGAAGGCCAGACGTCTCCTCTCATGACTCACTCGGAGGTTAAAGCGGACCTCCCCTCACCCTACCGCGCCGCCTCCCTCCCAGCCTTGCCTTGTCCTTATGCACTCCCCTCGTCCCTATCCCATTCCCCTCACACATTATTTAATGCCTCTATCCCTCATACTTTGTACTCCCCTCGTCCCTATGCTGTTCCCCTCACACCTTTTATTATGCCTCTATCCCTCATTTTTCCCCTCTGTACTCCCCTCGTTCTTATGCTATTCCCCTCATACCTTATATAGTGCCTCTGTCCCTCATATCTTTTCCCTCTGTGCTCCCCTCATTCCCTATCCTATTCCCCTCACACCTTATATAATGCCTCTGTTCCCTCATACTTTTTCCCTCTGTACTCCCCTCGTCCCTATGCTGCTCCCCTCACACCTTATATAATGTATCCATCCCTCATACTCTTCTGCCATACACTTTGACTGATACTTTCACTCCTATATATCGATTACCTGCCTCGCATGCCTTCCTTGTCCTAGTGATATTAACACCTTGAGGCCCAGAACGTAATTTCCATTGTAATTTGAGTGCCATTAGACGATTTTTAGTGACTACAAGCAATATTTTGTAGATATGACCTGTTTAGTATCCTTTATCCACGAACTAATTTGGTTTATTTAGTTACTTTTCGTAATTCTATGGCTCAGCAACATACAATTTTTTATAGCAAAGGAAAGATCTGGGCGTGAAGGGGTTAATCCCAAATAATACACTTTTCCCATTGTTATCCCTCATACAACATGCTCTAACCTCGCTTCACATGCAATGCTGTCTTTGTATCATCAATGTCCCGTCAATACACTGTCTTTGTCACTGCAATATGATTTTTTTTTTTTTTTTTTTACGTTGAAGCCTATAGCGCCTGTAGGCTATTTTATTATCAATCTGGAGGTTGGTGATGGTTGGTCCTCTGAGGGATTTATGTGCTCCCATATTCAGTCATTTACTATGAAAAAAATACTGAAGTGTTGCATTAGTAGTAATAACAAGTGCTTGTGGGCCCTTCGGACCCATGTATTGATGTTTGTAGTAGTAATATATATTAGACAACATGTGATTGCAAACTCCAATCGTGTTGTTGCTGTCGTTGGTCACTGGTCAAAGTGCCTCGGGGTAGACCACGTTCCGTGTGATTTCAACCCTTTGTGTTCCGTGTGATTTCAACACGCACACTCACACACGCACACAAACGTTTAAGTCCATGAGTCTACTGAGTTTGTGGAATGCGGCAAGACGTTACCGCAGAGTTTTTCCTGTAATCTAATACACCTAAAAGTGTTTTTAGCCCAAAACACCCCTTCAAAATGATTCAATTGACATGGGACCAAGCCGCTTACCACCTACGATTTATTTGCGATTTTTTGAGCCTACTCTCATCAAAATTGAATTTACAGTTTCGGCTACCCAAAACAGACAGACAGACACACACACGGCTACTCCTATAGTATATTAGACAAGTGCTTGTGGGCCCTTCGGACCCATGTATTTATGTTTGTAATAGTAGTATATTTTAAACAACAATGTGAGTGCAAACTCCAATCGTGTTGTTGCTGTCGTTGGTCACTAGTCAAAGTGCCTCGGGGTAGACCACCTACTACCACCGTAGCCTGCCTCACCCCAGCCCAACGCTTGTCTCACCCAGCCCCACGCCTGCCTCACCCCAGCCCCACGCCTGTCTCACCCCAGCCCCACGCCTGTCCTGCAAGCACACACACACACACACATACACACACACACACACACACACACTCACACTCACACACGCACACAAACGATAAGCCCATGAGTCTACGGAATTAGTGAAATACGGCAAGACGTTACCGCAGACTTCATTCCTGTAATCTAATCTCTGAAAAGTGTTTTTAGCCCAAAAGCCCCCTTCAAAATTATTCAATCGACATGGGACCAAACCGTTTACCACCTACAATTTATTTGCGATTTTCTGAGCCTACTCTCATCAAAATTGAATTTACAGTTTCGGCTACTCAAAACAGACAGACAGACAGACAGACAGACACACACACACACACACAGACACACGGCTACTCCTATAGTATATTAGACAAGAGCTTGTGTACCCTTCGGACCCATTTATTGATGTTTGTAGTAGTATACGTATATTAGACAACATGTCATTGCAAACTCCAATCGTGTTGTTGCTGTCGTTGGTCACTGTTCAAAGTGCCTCGGGGTAGACCACGTTCCGTGTGATTCCAACCCTTTGTGTTCCGTGTGATTCCAACCCTTTGTGTTCCGTGTGATTCCAACACACACACAATCACACACGCACACAAACGTAAGTCCATGAGTCTACTAAGTTTGTGGAATGCGGCAAGACGTTACCGCAGAGTTTTTCCTGTACTCTAATACTCTTAAGTGTTTTTAGCCCAAAACCCCCCTTCAAAATTATTCAATCGACATGGGACTGAGCCGCTTACCACCTACGATTTATTTGCGATTTTTTGAGTCTACTCTCATCAAAATTGAATTTACAGTTTCGGCTACCCAAAACACACACACACACACACACACACACACACACACCACACACACACACACACACACACACACACACACACACACACACACACACACAGACAGACACACGGCTACCCCAATAGTATATTATAGATTAGAGGTAATAGTAGTATAGTAGTACGTAGTAGCAGTAGTAGTGGTAATTACTTTTATCCTACGCCTCTTTTACCACCATAATTTAGCGTAGACCATTTTGTCATCATCAGCTTTTCCCTGCATTTCGAAGTCACAACTCCTCGGCTTACATCCCTTCTCTATTATCTGCTAGGTAAACAGGGGGCTATAATATAAAAGGACACATGCCTAAAATGTCTCTAACCACCCTGGGATTCGAACCTGCGTGCAAAAAAATTGAACCTCATAGACCTTTTGGTAATGACAATTCACGTGTTTCTTTAACTTTTGTTTCTTCAACCAACGTGTTTCTTCCTCCATATTTTATTTTTTGCTTTCTTTTGCGTCTCTGCTTTTCTGACTTTTTTTCTATCCTTTCTCCACGACAAGGCCATTAATAGTACTAAGTATCCATTTCATCTGACTCAAACATTTTCGTTGGTGTTGGATTTTATAAAATACTTTTCATATTTTCCTGACAATTATACATTCTGATTTCTCATTTTTCTTGGATTTTACATTTCGGTTTTTCATGGACATTGTATTTTTTTCTTCCCCACTGTGAGTCTGCATCTCATGACGAACGCTTGCCAGTCTTGGTACGAGTTTGTCGCATGTTTACATTGGTTTCAACAAGAATTTTGGAATTATATAAAGAAAAAAAAGGAACAAAAACCGCACCGTCTTGTAAAGGAATGCAGAATCTGATTAAGCTTCTGGACAGCCATTGGTTTCCCAGCGGCTTTAAAACTCAAAAGGAGACTGACGGTTGGTTGCTATTCTTCATATAAATTTTTGTTTTTTCTTAAAGATCTTTGTCCTTGGCTTTCTTGTCCTCCTCCTCTCTTCTTCTTCTTCTTTTTTTTTTCTTCTTCTTCTTCTTCTTCTCCTTCTCCGCTTCCTCTTCTTTTTCTTTCCTCCTCCCCTTCCTCCTCCTCCTCCTCTTCCTCCTCCTCCTATCCTTTTGCTTCACTGAAAAAAAATATTTCCTCTTATTTCCCACTTTTCCCTGGGGAGAGTTTCACGGCGGCGTTCCTTGCCTAGTCTGGGTCTTAGGTTTATTTCCCCCCCTTTCCCATCCTCTTTATTTCCCTCGTAGCTCGACCACCCGGCAGTCCTTCTTGGTGACACTCTCCGCTAAGTCGCCAGTAGGAGGGTTTTTCCACTTCCGATCCTTCACGTTGAGCTAAGGGGTCGTGTTTTCCACTAAGCAGCATTCGTCTCCCCGGACATTTTAACTTCAGTTTCACTTCTCTCCTGACGTTTACGTGGCGCGGCAGTCCTTAGTGAGTGGCGTCTGTTTGTCAAGTGTAAATTATTTCGTCCACAAAAATCATGAAGGACTGTGGCTGGAGACCGTGTGAGTGCTTGCTGTAAAACATGATACACTGATCGAGCTTCAGAAAGACATGGAACAGTTTAAATAGCCTCATAACTTCACTTTTAATTTGGATATTTTGGCTGTGCAATTCCTTTTTCTTTGTTTTCCTGCATTTCTTACTTGTACTATATATATATTTGACTTAGGATTGTTGACACACGGAACAAAAACTGTGTACGGGAGTTTATCTTATGGGTACCATGGATATTTTGGATGCTCAAGTTTTATTCTCCTTTTTTCTGCATTTCTTACTTGTATTTATTTATATTCTACTTGCGATTGTCGACACACGCTATATAAAGTGGGTACGGGTTTCTTATGGGTGCCATCATCCGTAACAGCACCCGGGGGTGGCCAGTCATTCAGAGCAACAACAAATAACACACAAGCCGTGGACAAAGTAGGATTACGTCACTCCTCACGACCTCTGTTCCCACGACCGAATTTGTCCACAATCTATATGTGGTTAGTGTCACATTTTTCCTCTCTTTTTTGTGTAGTTTCGTTTTATGAATAGGTTAGGTTAGGTTTAGATTAGGTTAGGTTAGGTTAGTGTCGCATACTGTTATACATACATAAAAATAACGACAGAAATACACTTCATTCATACATTCATAGCTTACATAATGTGTTTGTACGTCCTACACAAAATAATTCTCAGTACATTAGTGTTCTTCCATCATTCAACCATCATAAAATAACATAAAATGACATGCATTAACTATGTTCACTTCTTACTTCACTGATAAAACGGAGTCGTAATTATCATTACATTAGTATTCTACCATCATTCAACCGTTATAATCTTATCTATCTATCTTCTATCTTCTATTTCTTCTATATTAATAAAAGCGAAAGTGTGTCTGTGTGTGTGTGTGTGTGTGTGTGTGTGTGGTATAGGTTCCGCCCCCCGTGGCGGAAACACCTCATATAGCACATTTTTGGAATCAGGTTGACCAGGGGAAGGTCATAAGCCCACTTATGAGATGATCCGATCACTTTTTTTATTTTTTTATTTTTAGCAGCCTATTAGCGAGAATTGTGAAAACAAAAGTGGGTTGCGAGAATTGGAGAGAACTGAAACTCGAGAAATGCCAGTGGTCGCTGGCAGTTTTAACTCAAAGGTTGGTCTACTGTGTTTTCCCTCCGCGACTAATATTTTTCATAAATCAATTTCGCGATAAATATTGATGCACCGCATCTGAATACTAAAAAAGAACGTTCTTCTGTTGTTCTAGTAAGTGTATGCATGACATGCATTACGATTGAACGTTCTAAGATAGCAATTTAATGCAAATTACTCGCCTCGAGTATCAAAGCTTAATATATTTTTTACATGTATATTGTGGCATGTAAAATTTGGGCGATGTTCACACTGTTTTCTAAGACAGTACTGCTGCGTCTGGCAAACGCTTGTCAAAATACAATAAGCAATGCCTTGGAAAAACGAAGAATAAAGAATGCCGAAATCGGCTTGTTGCTGCGACAATGTAGGTTATAATTGTGGAGGCGACACGCCGCGGCGGGGAGTGGTGGCGGGGAGATTGTGGCGGGGAGATTGAATCAAAACATTGCTACTTCACGCGTCGACTCATTGCACTTCCAGGCTTTCTATCTGATTGATACACAATAATAACAGGAACATATGACTGCCTAGGTATAGATAACTTCTAAACATACGTTATTGACTGTTAATATCATAGAGTAACATTTACCTCGCCTCCTCAACTATAACCTACTTGGTTATTTGGTTAAATACATGTTTTACAGAATCAGGCTTCTATACAATATACATATAGAAGAAAATCGTTCTTAATATTATACTTTTGTGTTTTAAGTGCAGTGGAATAAGCCCATATTTTTCTTTCAAGTTGACCAACTTTTCACCAATTGTGAGTTAAAACTGCCAGCGACCACTGGCATTTCGGAGTTGCAGTTCTCTCTAATTGAGGAAGCCTTGATGTAGGTGATGGGTAATGGGTGAGTGAATGGGTGGGGTGATGGTAATGGTGTGTGGGTGAGTGAATGGGTTGGGGGTGATGGGTGATGGGTGAGGGAATAGGTGGGGGGTGATGGGTAATGGGTTAGTGAATGGGTGTGTGGTGATGGGTAATGGGTGAGTGAATGGGTGGGGGGTGATGGGTAATGGGTGAGTGAATGGGTGTGTGGTGATGGGTA
Source organism: Chionoecetes opilio (assembly GCA_016584305.1). Taxonomy (NCBI): domain Eukaryota; kingdom Metazoa; phylum Arthropoda; class Malacostraca; order Decapoda; family Majidae; genus Chionoecetes; species Chionoecetes opilio. Next base: position 339,441 of record JACEEZ010021826.1, on the reverse strand, counting down.
ATGGGTGAGTGAATGGGTGGGGGGTGATGGGTAGTGGGTGAGTGAATGGGTGTGTGGTGATGGGTAATGGGTGAGTGAATGGGTGGGGGGTGAGTGAATGGGTGGGGGGTGATGGGTAATGGGTGTGTGGTGATGGGTAATGGGTGAGTGAATGGGTGGGGGGTGATGGGTAATGGTGAGTGAATGGGTGTGTGGTGATGGGTAATGGGTGAGTGAATGGGTGGGGGGTGATGGGTAATGGGTGAGTGAATGGGTGGGGGTGATGGGTAATGGGTGAGTGAATGGGTGTGTGGTGATGGGTAATGGGTGAGTGAATGGGTGGGGGGTGATGGGTAATGGGTGAGTGAATGGGTGTGTGGTGATGGGTAATGGGTGAGTGAATGGGTGGGGGGTGATGGGTAATGGGTGAGTGAATGGGTGGGGGGTGATGGGTAATGGGTGTGTGGTGATGGGTAATGGGTGAGTGAATGGGTGGGGGGTGATGGGTAATGGGTGAGTGAATGGGTGGGGGGTGATGGGTAATGGGTGAGTGAATGGGTGTGTGGTGATGGGTAATGGGTGAGTGAATGGGTGGGGGGTAATGGGTGAGTGAATGGGTGGGGGGTGATGGGTAATGGGTGAGTGAATGGGTGGGGGGTGATGGGTAATGGGTGAGTGAATGGGTGGGGGGAATACATACATTTCTACATCCATGGTTTCAGGAAAGTTAGAAGGGGCTATCTGGAGAGTCCATGTTTGGTGGGCCGAAGGCCCACCAAACACAGGTGGTGGGCCGAAGGCCCACCAATAGCCCTCCGCAGGAGCTAGCCAAAAAGTCCGCCCGGAGGGCGGCTTTGCGGCTAGTAATAATATAAGCGAAAGTGTGTGTGTGTGTGTGTCTGTCTGTCCGCTCTGGGTGCCGCCCCCTGTGGCGGAATCCCCTCATATGGCACAGTTTTGGAATCGGGTAGACCAGGGGAAGGTTTTAAGCCCACTTATGAGATGATCCGATCACTGTTTTTTTCTTTTTTTTTAGCAGCCTATTAGCGAGAATTGTGGAAAAAAAAGTGGCTTGCGAGAATTGAGGAAACCTTGATGTAGGGTGATGGGTAATGGGTGAGTGAATGGGTGGGGTGATGGGTAATGGGTGTGGGGTGATGGGTGAGTGAATGGGTGGGGGGTGATGGGTTGGGGGTGATGGGTGATGGGTAAAGGAATAGGTGGGGGGTGATGGGTAATGGGTGAGTGAATGGGTGTGTGGTGATGGTTAATGGGTGTGTGGTGATGGTTAATGGGTGAGTGAATGGGTGGGGGGTGATGGGTAATGGGTGAGTGAATGGGTGGGGGGTGATGGGTAATGGGTGAGTGAATGGGTGGGGGGTGATGGGTAATGGGTGAGTGAATGGGTGGGGGGTGATGAGTAATGGATGAGTGAATGGGTGGGGGGTGATGGGTAATGGGTGAGTGAATGGATTGGGGGTGATGTGAATGGGTTGGCGTTAATATACATTTCTACATCCATGATTTCATGAAAGTTAGAAGGGGCTATCTGGAGAGTCTGTGTTTGTTGGGCCGAAGGCCCACCAATAGCCCTCCGCAGGAGCTAGCCAAAAAGTCCGCCCGGAGGGCGGCTTTGCGGCTAGTAGAACATAAAATGACATGAATTAACTATGTTCACTTCTCCCTTCACTGGTAGAATGTTGTCATAAACCCCAGTCCCTTCCCATAAGATTTCCCAGTTGGTAATCCATCGTGAGCCGTATCCTGCCGCGACTTTGCCCACTCTTGTAATCACTTTCTCGCGTCTCTCTCTCTCTCTCTCTCTCTCTCTCTCTCTCTCTCTCTCTCTCTCTCTCTCTCCTCTCTCTCTCTCTCTCTCTCTCTCTCTTTCCTCTCTCTCTCTCTCTCTCTCTCTCTCTCTCTCTCTCTCTCTCTCTCTCTCTCTCTCTCTCTCTCTCTCTCTCTCTCTCTCTCTCTCTCTCTCTCTCTCTCTCTCTCTCTCTCGCCAAGTTAGGGTGGCATTCCGGAGGCCATTCCCCTCTGTGTTGTTGCTCGGCCACACTGAGGACACCGAGTTTGTATTCTGTCATTACCAAGTTTTCCGCAGTTAACAAACTTTCTGGGAGATAAGACGCCGATCTTTGTCTTGTACCCACTTTTCCCCCTCCACCGATTTAAAGATATAGACAGCTAAAAATACTTTAGTCTTCTGTCGTGATGTTTACGAATGCAGAACTAGAGAAAACGATTAAAATTTTAAAGAGGGAGGGGGGAGAGAGAGAGAGAGAGAGAGAAATAGAGAGAGAAAGACAGAGAGAGAGAGACCATACTTCCCTATACACTCCCTCATCCCCATAAGACCCCTACGTTTCAACCTCAATCCATTCTCAGTTTTTTACATTTTTTACTTGCTATTTCTTTCTTCCAGTGCTGATGACCGCTAACTTCAACACTAACGTGGAGAAGAACCTTGATCTTCTGAAGGAGTTGCAACCGAACCGGCCCCTTATGGTGATGGAGTTCTGGACGGGCTGGTTTGATCACTGGCTTTCAGGCGTCCATGTTACGACGTCTCCAGAGGGTGAGTCGCAAGGGTACTGTACACCCCCTCCCCCCCCCCTTTATTATACCCCACTAAATACGCTTCTCCATTCAGACTTTTCATCCTTTACTACTGTTCTCATTTCTCTTCCTCTCAGATAAGTTTCCATCCAGGTTTTGATCATCCCTTTAATTCCTCCTATATTTTCCATTTTTAAAAGTAGCCTCTCATGTGCATGTTTCTTTGTCTTTTTTTTTGTTTCCGTATAATTATTTATTTCTCTGCTGTCGATATATTCTATCTTTTTTCTACTTCTTCCTCCATCTCTCTCTCTCTCTCTCTCTCTCTCTCTCTCTCTCTCTCTCTCTCTCTCTCTCTCTCTCTCCTCTCCTCTCTCTCTCTCTCTCTCTCTCTCTCTCTCTCTCTCTCTCTCTCTCTCTCTCTCTCCTCTCTCTCTCTCTCTCTCTCTCTCTCTCTCTCTCTCTCAAAAAAAAAAAAAAATACTGTTTGCTTTTCTTACTTTAATTCGTGCTTTTTTTCTCTCAATTTATTAATTCCTTTTCTTTCCGTCTATATTTTCTTTATTATGTTTATGCTCTCTCTCTCTCTCTCTCTCTCTCTCTCTCTCTCTCTCTCTCTCTCTCTCTCTCTCTCTCTCTCTCTCTCTCTCTCTCTCTCTCTCTCTCTCTCTCTCTCTCTCTCTCTCTCTCTCTCTCTCTCTCTCTCTCTCTCTCTCTCTCTCTCTCTCTCTCTCTCTCTCTCTCTATCTATCTCTCTCTCTCTCTCTCAACAACTCCATTCCACCTTCTCTTCGTCTTTTCTCTTCCTTTTTACTGTGTTTTTTATCTTCATCTGTTCTATTTTTTTGCTTTTTCTTCATCATCATTATCAGTTTTTCTTTTTTACATACTATTTTCTACTTTTCTACTCCTTCTTACTATCTTCTATTACCTTTCTACTTATAATTTTTTGGTTTTATTAACTATTCTTACTCTGAGATGAAGAAAAAAGTCGCATCTTTCGTATTTAATTAACAAGCTTTTGTATCGTGATTTTGACGCTCCCATTCATGTACAATTACTAACCGCAGAAAAACATACTGTGAAGGAAAACAAATAAAAAAATCGAGGCCAACGCAAAACTAAACTAACAACAAATACAACAGACTGACCTAGTTTTGCCTTTGCTATCTTTCACGCTGTACATTCATTAGTTCCTTTTTGGACAGACGTGACACAAATATCAACCTGCGCGAACAAAACAGTATTTATCCATAGAAGGAAGAAGTAAGGAAAGAGAGAAACTACCAATACAGCAGAGAAAGGAAATATATATATATATATATATATATATATATATATATATATATATATATATATATATATATATATATATATATAAGAAAAAGAAAAAAAGAAAAGAAACATGAAAAAGATAATAATATGGAGAAGTGAGAGAGAGAGGAGAGAGAGAGAGAGAGATAGGAGAGAGAGAGAGAGAGAGAGGAGAGAGAGAAGAGAGAGAGGAGAGAGAGAGAGGAGGATGAGAGAGAGGAGGAGGGGGAGAGGAGGAGAGAGAAGAGAGAGAGAGAGAAGAGAGAGAGAGAGAGAGAGAGAGAGAGAGAGAGAGAGAGAGAGAGAGAGAGAGAGAGAGAGAGAGAGAGAGAGAGAGAGAGAGAGAGAGAGAGAGAGAGAGAGAGAGAGAGGGGGGGGGAGAGTGAGGGGGGGAGACAGAGAGAGAGAGAGAGAGGAGGGGGAGAGAGAGGGGGGGGGGAGACAGAGAGAGATGAATGAATGACGGCAATGAATGAACATCGGGATAAGAACACCACCCCTGAACATCTAAAAAAAAGGTAGAAGATGGACCTGCAAAGACTAAAAATGCACCAGAGACGATGGAACAACTTGATATCATGGAAGAAGCCCTCAGAGGTTTTGAAAAAGAATAAAGCTGCCAGTGAAAAAACCCAATCTCAACCAATAAAAAATATTAATGAGGCAACTCTAAAAATTTTGAGGCGAAACCATTGTAGTAGAGTAACATAGATAGTACCATAGTCTACAATAGGCTCCAACGTCACGAGGGAAACAAAGACACAACATCTCTAAGATCTATTAGAGTCGTTTAATTATATTGAAAACTCTTAGGAATATACAACTAAGTTTTCGTTAAGCATGGGTATAAATCTCTCTCTCTCTCTCTCTCTCTCTCTCTCTCTCTCTCTCTCTCTCTCTCTCTCTCTCTCCCCTCTCTCTCTCTCTCTCTCTCTTCTCTCTCTCTCTCTCTCTCTCTCTCTCTCTCTCTCTCTCTCTCTCTCTCTCTCTATCTATCTCTCTATCTCTCTTCTTCTCTCTCTCTCTCTCTCTCTCTCTTTATCCTGTGTGTGTATGTGCCTGTGTCTGTGTGTATCTGTATGTGTATGTGTATGTGTGTGTGTGTGTGTGTGTGTGTGTGTGTGTGTGTGTGTGTGGTGTGTGTGTGTGTGTGTGTGTGTGTGTGTATGTGTATGTGCCTGTGTGTGTGTGTGTGTGTGTGTGTGTGTGTGTGTGTGTGTGTGTGTGTGTGTGTGTGTGTGTGTGTGTGTGTGTGTGTGTGTGTGTGTGTGTGTGTGTGTGTGTGTGTGTGTGTGTGTGTGTGTGTGTGTGTGTGTGTGTGTGTGTGTGTGTGTGTGTGTGTGTGTGTGTGTGTGTGTGTGTGTGTGTGTGTGTGTGTACTATAAGACCTTCTACCAGCCATTCAGACAAGCCCGGGGCGAGGCAACACCCTGAACAACAAGCCACACCACCACCATTCCAGCCAAGACAAGCCCTGCCCTCCCCCCTCTCCCTTCCCCCCTCCCTACCTCCCTTCCTTCCCTCCCTACCCCCCTACCACCCTGCCCCCCCCGCCTCCCCTCCCTCTACCAACCATCCCTTAGAGGTCTTCCCAGATTACTCAGCCTCTGTCTCGCCCTGACACCACCCAGATTACACGTTCAGTATGCATATGTCGCCTGGATAATAGGTCTCCCTCGCCCGTAAGAAAAATGTGCTATTACAAATCCATTACGAGGGAGTGTAACAGTTGTATTTCATTACGTTAACCCCTTCACACCCAAATCTTTCCTTGGCTATAAAAAATCGTATGTTATCGAGCCATAAAATTACGAAAAGTAACTGAATATACCAAATTAGTTAGTCGACAAGGATACTAAACAGGTCATATCTATAAAATATTGCTTATATTCACTAAGAATCGTCTAATGGTGGTAAATTACAATGGAAATTACGCTCTGGGTCTCAAGGGGTTAAATCTAAATAGTTGTAGTAATCGATATGTAATTTATTATCTGACCTGACGCGCACTGGTGTAAAGGAACGGTAGCAATAATTTGTACGATTTGATTCTTGATTCTAACAACGCTACCGTAGATAACACTATAGTCGCCACCTGCACTAATGTCGCCAGGTGCCATATATTGCGAATTATAGCATCACTACTGATTTGTATGTGTCACTGAAGATGATACACAGTAGTGTATAATCTACCCTGTTTCAGTGTTGTTTTATGCTTTGTATCTGCAAGTATATACGGTTTCAAATTTCGCTACTCGTTTTTTTTTCGGGCGACGACGACGGCGGGAGGACACTCAGAATATAAACACTAACTGGCGATCTTAGTGTAGCCCGTTACCAACGTCGCCACTCGGTTTTATTTTTGTAATTTGTTCATTTATAGCCATAATAATAATGACACAGATGAAGACACAAAATGACACAGACTCTCCAGATAGTCCCTTCTAACTTTCCTGAAATCATGGATGTATAAATGTAAGTATTAACGAAACCAGACGTCTGTAAATAAAAAAAGAAACGTTGTCCTGGCGACTTTAGTGTTATCTACGGTAAATGTTATGTAGTTTCCATGTGCACATAAAAGTTTTCCCTCAAGTTGGCAGATAGATGCAGGCAGAGAAAATTTAGAATATATGTGTGTGTAACATCTATTTTGAAAGTATTAACTCCAAACTTCACTATATACTCCTTGGCTTGTTCTTATCGCTTTGATTTTTGTCTGAATGCCTCTGGGCGAGAATAAAATTATTATTATTATTATTATAACCTATAAAAATAATGGATTGATATAATTTAGCTTCATTCATTTCATAAGGCAAGTATGTATGGACTTTCTCTCTATATACCAAGCATATACTTTCTCTCTATATACCAAGCATATACTTTCTCTCTATATACCAAGCATTAAGATATTGCGTCATCTTACAACCCTAAAAATCTAATCAAACAAAACAAATAACAACAAAAACTCAAACCTGACTATTTCATTTCAGCTAATATAAAATAGATTGAATAACAGAGCTAATATAAAAGACATAAGGAACAAAAGTTATGATTAAATATGATTTCTGTTTGTGTTTTATAGGTTTCTCCAATATCTTTTAAGTATAATTTCTGTTTTTTATTTTGTAGGTTTCTCCAATATCTTTAAACCCCTTGAGACCCAGAGCGTAATTTCCATTGTAATTTGGGTACCATTAGACGATTTTAATGAACATAAGCAATATTATAATAATATATTATCGCTACGACCTGTTTAATAAAATTGTCCATTAGCTAATTTGGTTTATTTAGTTACTTTTTCGTAGTTTTATGGCTAATAACAGACGATTTCATATAGCAAAGGAAAGATTTGGGCGTGAAGGGGTTAATTATGATCTCTGTTTTTTTATCTTATAGGTTTCTCCGATATCTTCGAGAGGATCTTGGCGTATAACTCTTCGATCAATATGTACATGTTTATCGGGGGCACCAGCTTTGGCTTCATGGCGGGGGCGAACACTCTTGACGTGTGGCCAAAATACGCCCCTGATGTCTCCTCCTACGGTGAGTTCCCCTTCAGGTCTTTTGGGATTCTCAAGATCTAATATTCTGACTTCTCTGCCAACTACGACGTCATGCTCCACAACTCGGGAAATATCTCTCTCTCACACACACGCTATCTCTCTCTGTCTCTATCTCTGTCTCTGTCTCTCTCTCTGTCTCTGAATCTATCTCTGTCTCTCTCTCTTTCTTTCTTCTTTCCTTTTTCTCTCTATTTCTATCAGTCTCCCTCTATATGTATGTCTGTCTGTCTATGCCTGTCTCTCTTTCTCTCTAGCTGTCTATGTCTCTGTTTCACTTTCTTTCTCTCGCTCTCTCTATCTGTCTATCACTCTCTGTCTCTGTCTCTCTCTCTCTCTCTCTCACCCTCTCTCTCTCTTTGCCTCTCGCTCTCTTTGCCTCTCTCTCTCTCTCTCTCTCTCTCTCTCTCTCTCTCTCTCTCTCTCTCTCTCTCTCTCTCTCTCTCTCTCTCTCTCTCTCTCTCTCTCTCTCTCTCTCTCTCTCTCAAACACACCTACACACACACATCATTTTCATCAACACAATATTACAGCTTATGAACTACTCAGTACTCTTTCACGATGGGCCTTCCGGGTTTTTCTCGGTTTTCCTTGAAGTCGTAGTAATATAATGAAACATTCCCGTCTTTTCTTCTCTCTCCCCCGCCATGTCACCTCAAACGTAAGTCTAATCACTGTCTTCTCAGCATCAACCAACTTCTCTTCTCTCAACATTTCCTTCATTTCCCCTCTTGTTTTTATATCTCTCGGGTCTTCTCTCCTCCCTCCTCTTCCTTGTCTTACTCCTCCTCCTCTTCCTTCTCTCCTCCCTCCTCTTCCTTCTCTCCTCCCTCCTCTTCCTTCTCTCCTCCCTCCTCTTCCTTCTCTCTCCCTCCTCTTCCTTCTCTTTCTCCTTCTCCTTCTTTGTCTCCTGTGACGCATTTCCTCTCCACTATTTGAATTTTTTTCCTAATTATTTTTTTAATGAAATTGCCCTTTTTTCTGCTGTGGAAGGCATTCATTTCGTGTCTCGTGTGTATTTTTATGACGCTGATATTATTATTATCATTATTACTTTTACTGTTATTACTATTATTGCTATTGTTAATATTATTATTGTCATTATTATTACCATCATTATCTTTATGATTATATTTTTTTTACTATTATTATCTTTATTAATGCTACAATTATTTTTTTATAAGCATTATTATTATCATTATTATTATTATTAGTTGTTATTATTGTTGTACTTGCTATACTCGTTGTTGCTGTACGACTGGCACCCCTCCTCCTTTCTATCCCTTCTATCCTTCTATCCTTCTATCACTATATAAGAACATAAGAACATAAGAACATAAGGAGGCTACAGGAGGCTATGAGACCTACACATGGTAGTTCCTGTAAATATAACAGTTACAATGTTTTTTTTAACCCTCCTAACACACCTCTGAGAGTTGGGAGGTGTGTGAGGGGTGCTACTTTTAACCCTCCTAACACACATACAACAACATAGTGCTACTTTTAACCCTCCTAACACACATATCAGCTAAGTGGGAAGACCTAAGGCAGTACTACTCTGATTTTCCATGGAATGATTACTGCTTCCATGTCAAAGACCCATCTCTTTGTGCAGAGCGCATAACTGAGGTCATAGTCTCTGGCATGGAGGCGTACATTCCACACACTTTCTCTAATCCTAAAGCCCGTCAACTTTGGTTTAACTCTGCTTGTTCTCATGCTGTCCGGGTTAGAGAGGTAGCTCACAAACGGTACCGTAAGCATCCATCTCCTGAAACTCATGCCCTTTATATTTCTGCCCGTAATCATGCCAAATCTTTACTTCAACTTACCAAAAACTCTTTCATTCATAGAAAATGTCAAAATCTTTCTGAATCAAATTCCTCTCGTGACTTCTGGCATCTAGCAAATTACATCTCTAACAATTTTTCTTCTGCATCTTTCCCTCCTATGCTTCACCCAGGTGGCTCCACAGCTGTCTCATCTACTTCTAAAGCTGAACTCTTCGCTCAAACCTTTGCTAAAAATTCCACTCTGGTTGATGAAGGGCTTGTTCCTCCTTCTCCTCCACCCTCTGACTATATTATGCCTGTCATTAAGATCCTTCGGAATGATGTTTTCTTTGCCCTTTCTGGACTAGATCTTCGGAAGGCTTATGGTCCTGATGGAGTCCCTCCTATTGTTCTCAAAAACTGTGCTTCTGTGCTTGCACCTTGCCTGGTCAAACTTTTCCGTCTTTGTCTATCTACTTCCACCTTTCTTTCTTGCTGGAAGTTTGCTCACATCCAACCTGTTCCTAAGAAGGGTGACCGTTCTAATCCTTCAAACTACCGTCCTATAGCTTTGACTTCCTGCCTTTCTAAAGTTTTTGAATCTATACTTAATAAGAAGATTCTTAAGCATCTATCTGTTCACAATCTTCTATCTGATCGTCAGTACGGTTTCCGTAAAGGGCGATCTACTGGCGATCTTTTAGCTTTCCTAACTGAATCTTGGTCATCCTCCTTTAGGGGTTTCGGTGAAACTTTTGCTGTTGCCCTTGACATATCAAAAGCTTTTGATAGAGTCTGGCACAAATCTTTAATTTCCAAACTACCCTCATTCGGTTTCTATCCTTCTCTCTGTACCTTCATCTTAAGTTTCCTTTCAAACCGTTCTATTGCAGCTACTGTAGACGGACATTGTTCTTCTCCTAAATCTATCAATAGTGGTGTTCCCCAGGGTTCTGTCCTATCACCCACTCTCTTTCTATTATTCATTAATGATCTTCTAGGTCTAACTCAAAGCCCTATCCACTCCTACGCTGATGATTCTACCCTGCATTTTTCAACGTCGTTTATTAGACGTCCAACTCAACAGGAACTAAGTGATTCACGGAGAGATGCCACCGAGCGCCTATCTTCTGATCTTTCTATGATTTCTGATTGGGGCAAAGCATACCTTGTTTTGTTCAATGCCTCAAAAACCCAATTTCTTCACCTATCTACTCGACAAAACCAAACCTACCAGATAACTATCCCCTCTTCTTCAATGACACTCAACTGTCTCCTTCTTCTACAATGAACATTCTAGGACTATCCTTTACTAAAAATCTGAACTGGAAATCTCACATCTCATCTCTTGCTAAAACAGCTTCTAAGATGTTAGGTGTCCTGTGGCGTCTGCGTCCTTTTTTTTCTCCCTCCCAATTGCTTGCTCTCTACAGGGACCTTATCCGTCCATGTATGGAGTATGTCTCACATGTTTGGGGAGGATCCACTCATACAGCTCTCCTAAACAGGGTTGAGTCAAAAGCTTTTCGTCTCATCAACTCCTCACCTCTGACTGACTGTCTTCAATCTTTAAATCACCGCCGCAATGTTGCTTCTCTTGCTCTCTTCTACCGTTATTTTCATGCTCACTGCTCTTCTGAACTTGCTAACTGCATGCCTCCCCCCCTCCCGCGGCCTCGCTGCACAAGACTTTCTACTCATTATCATCCCTATTCTGTCCATCTTCCTAATGCAAGAGTTAATCAGTATCTTTACACTTTCATCCCTTTCACTGGTAAACTCTGGAACTCTCTTTCTGTTTCTATTTTTCCACTTTCCTATGACTTAAATCTTTTCAAAAGAAGAGTAACAAGACACTTCCCGAACTAAATTGGCTCACCCCTCTTTTTTTATTTTATTCTCTTACTGTCTTCATTATAGGGACTGGCAACTAAGCGGGCTTTGTGTTACCCATTTTTGTTGTGCCCTTGGCCAGTTCCTTGTGATGTAAAAAAGAAAAAAAAAATATATACCAACATAGTGCTACTGTTAACCCTCCTAACACACATATAACAACATAGTGCTACTGTTCAGAGGTGGGCATCGCAATTTTTTTCTCCAATTCCGCAATCGCAATTCCGCAATTCCGACCTGCACCAGTCCGCAATCGCAATTCCGCAATTTTTTTCAGATAGGCCTTTTCGCAATCGCAATTCCGCAATTCCGCAATTCTGCAAACTAATTTTGACACCTACAATTAAAACAAAACACCTACAATCAAAACAAAAAATGTCTCTAGACTCTTAAACATCTCTAGACTCTTAAACACTTACAATTAAAACAAAAAAATTCTCTAGACTCTTTATTACTGTTTAATACTTCTGTATTCCTATTCTGTTTCTGTCTATACTTGTTACTTGTCCTTCACAATTAAGTCTTTGTCTCTTTTAGTGTTTTTCTTTACTTTTACACTTTACAGTCTACTGGCTAGTAATCACTAATCTAAGTAATCTACTAATCTTCCTCTTCCTCCTCCTCCCACTTCTTCTGGTTCAGCATGTAGAGGTTGGCAAATAATCACACACACGGCCAGCGTACACGCTCTCAATCCCAAGTTCCAGCACGCACTGACTGAGTGACTGTGCTACACTTAGCAAGTTGGCATTTGGCAGTGTCGTCTCCACAATATTTGGTGGGAATTTATGTTCACGCGGGCACTTGCCTATTTGAAGGTGGTGACCGTCACAATTATTGCGATTGCGTTTCTAAATT
>JACEEZ010021826.1:295000-322500 GCA_016584305.1 Chionoecetes opilio | reverse complement strand
AATATAGCAAAACATAATATAGACAAGAATATAGCAAGATAGAATATAGACACGAATATAGCAAGACAGAATATAGACAAGAATATAGCAAGACAGAATATAGACACGAATATAGCAAGACAGAATATAGACACGAATATAGCAAGACAGAATATAGCAAGACAGAATATAGACAAGAATATAGCAAGACAGAATATAGACAAGAATATAGCAAGACAGAATATAGACAAGAATATAGCAAGATAGAATATAGACACGAATATAGCAAGACAGAATATAGACAAGAATATAGCAAGACAGAATATAACAGAATATGCAAGCAGAATATAGACAAATGATCAAGAAGAATATAGACAAGAATATAGCAGAAGAATAGACAGAATATAGCAAGCAAATAGACAGAATATAGCAAGATAGAATATAGACACGAATATAGCAAGACAGAATATAGACAAGAATATAGCAAGATAGAATATAGACACGAATATAGCAAGACAGAATATAGACACGAATATAGCAAGACAGAATATAGACAAGAATATAGCAAGATACAGAGATATAGACAAGAATATAGCAAGACAGAATATAGACAGAATATAGCAGACAGAATATAGACAAGAATATAGCAAGAAAAATAGACAGAATATAGCAAGACAGAATATAGACAGAATATAGCAAGATAGAATATAGACACGAATATAGCAAGACAGAATATAGCAAGAAATATAGACAAGACAGAATATAGACAAGATATAGCAAGACAGATATAGACACGAATATAGCAAAGATAGAGATATAGAACGAATATAGCAAGACAATATAGCAAGACAGAATATAGACAAGAATATAGCAAGACAGAATATAGACACGAATATAGCAAGACAGAATATAGAACAGAATATAGCAAGACAGAATATAGACAAGAATATAGCAGACGAATATAGAAGAATATAGCAAGCAGAATATAGAACAGAATATAGCAAGACAGAATATAGCAAGTATCAGAATATAGACAAGAATATAGCAAGACAGAATATAGACAAGAATATAGCAAGACAGAATATAGACACGAATATAGCAAGACAGAATATAGACACGAATATAGCAAGACAGAATATAGACACGAATATAGCAAGACAGAATATAGCAAGACAGAATATAGACAAGAATATAGCAAGACAGAATATAGACACGAATATAGCAGACAGAATATAGACAAAGAATATAGCAGACACGAAATATAGACAAGAATATAGCAAGACAGAATATAGACAAGAATATAGCAAGACAGAATATAGACAGAATATAGCAAAAGATATAACAAGAATATAGCAAGACAGAATATAGACAGAATATAGCAAGATAGAATATAGACAAGAATATAGCAAGACAGAATATAGACGAAAGAAATATAGCAAGCAGAATATAGACAGAATATAGCAGACAGAATATAGACAAGAATATAGCAAGACAGAATATAGACACGAATATAGCAAGACAGAATATAGACACGAATATAGCAAGACAGAATATGACAAATATAGCAAGACAGAATATAGACAAGAATATAGCAAGACAGAATATAGACAAGAATATAGCAAGGGCAGAATATAGACACGAATATAGCAGACAGAATATAGACAAGAATATAGCAAGACAGAATATAGACAAGAATATAGCAAGACAGAATATAGACAAGAATATAGCAAGACAGAATATAGACAGAATATAGCAAGACAGAATATAGACAGAATATAGCAAGATAGAATATAGACAGAATATAGCAAGACAGAATATAGACAGAATATAGCAAGAACAGAATATAGACAAGAATATAGCAAGACAGAATATAGACACGAATATAGCAAGATAGAATATAGCAGAATATAGCAAGACAGAATATAGACACGAATATAGCAAGACAGGATATAGACATGAATATAGCAAAGACAGAATATAGACAAGAATATAGCAAGACAAAATATAGACAAGAATATAGCAAGACAGAATATAGACAAGAATATAGCAAGACAGAATATAGACACGAATATAGCAAGACAGGATATGGACAAGAATATAGCAAGACAGAATATAGACAAGAATATAGCAAGACAGAATATAGACAAGAATATAGCAAGACAGGATATAGACAAGAATATAGCAAGACAGAATATAGACACGCATATAGCAAGATAGAATATAGACACGAATTAGCAAGACAGAATATAGACACGAATATAGCAAGACAGAATATAGACAAGAATATAGCAAGACAGAATATAGCAGACAGAATATAGACAAGATATAGCAAGACAAATATAGACAAGAATATAGAAGCAAGACAGAATATAGCAGACAGAATATAGACAAAATATAGCAGACAGAATATAGACACGAAATATAGCAAGACAGAATATAGACAAGAATATGCAAGACAATAAGACAGAATATAGACACGAATATAGCAAGACAGATATAGACAGATATAGCAAGCAAATATAGACAGATATAGCAAGACAGAATATAGACACGAATATAGCAAGACAGAATATAGACAAGAATATAGCAAGACAGAATATAGACAAGAATATAGCAAGACAGAATATAGACACGAATATAGCAAGACAGAATATAGACAAGAATATAGCAAGACAGAATATAGACACGAATATAGCAAGACAGAATATAGACAAGAATATAGCAAGACAGAATATAGACAAGAATATAGCAAGACAGAATATAGACACGAATATAGCAAGACAGAATATAGACAAGAATATAGCAAGACAGAATATAGACAAGAATATAGCAAGACAGAATATAGACAAGAATATAGCAAGACAAATAACATATAGCACGATAGAAATATAGCAAGAAGAATATAGACACGAATATAGCAAGACAGAATATAGACAAGAATATAGCAAGACAGAATATAGACAAGAATATAGCAAGACAGAATATAGACAGAATATAGCAAGAAGAATATGCAAGACAGAATATAGCACAAGCAGAATATAGACAAGAATATAGCAAAGAATATGACAGATATAGCAAGACAGAATATAGACAAATAGCAAGATATATAGACAAGAATATAGCAAGACAGAATATAGACAAAGAATATAGCAAGACAGAATATAGACAAGAATATAGCAAGACAGAATATAGACACGAATATAGCAAGACAGAATATAGACAAGAATATAGCAAGACAGAATATAGACAAGAATATAGCAAGACAGAATATAGACACGAATATAGCAAGACAGAATATAGACAAGAATATAGCAAGACAGAATATAGACAAGAATATAGCAAGACAGAATATAGACAAGAATATAGCAAGACAGAATATAGACAAGAATATAGCAAGACAGGATATAGACAAGAATATAGCAAGACAGAATATAAGATAGAAGAGATACAAGAATATAGCAGAAGATTAGACAGAATATAGCAGACAGAATATAGACAAGATATAGCAAGACAGATATAGACAATATCGACAGATATGCAGAATAGGACAGAATATAGACAAGAATATAGCAAGACAGGATATAGACAAGAATATAGCAAGACAGAATATAGACAAGAATATAGCAAGACAGATATAGACAAGAATATAGCAAGACAGAATATAGACACGAATATAGCAGACAGTACAGATAAGCAAAATATAGACAAGAATATAGCAAGAAGAATATGACACGAATATAGCAAGACAGAATATAGACAATAATATAGCAAGATAGAATATAGACACGAATATAGCAAGACAGAATATAGACAAGAATATAGCAAGATAGAATATAGACACAAATATAGCAAACAGAATATAGACAGAATAGCAGAAGATATAGCAAGATATAGCAAGAGAATATAGACAAGAATATAGCAAGACAGAATATAGACAAGAATATAGCAAGACAGAATATAGACACGAATATAGCAAGACAGAATATAGACACGAATATAGCAAGACAGAATATAGCAAGACAGAATATAGACAAGAATATAGCAAGACAGAATATAGACAAGAATATAGCAAGACAGAATATAGACAAGAATATAGCAAGACAGGATATAGACAAGAATATAGCAAGACAGAATATAGACAGAATATAGCAAGACAGAATATAGACAAGAATATAGCAAGACAGAATATAGACAAGAATATAGCAAGACAGAATATAGACAAGAATATAGCAAGACAGAATATAGACAAGAATATAGCAAGACAGGATATAGACAAGAATATAGCAAGACAGAATATAGACAAGAATATAGCAAGACAGGATATAGACAAGAATATAGCAAGACAGAATATAGACAGAATATAGCAAGACAGGATATAGACAGATATAGCAAGACAGAATATAGACAAGAATATAGCAAGACAGAATATAGACAATATTAGCAGACTAGAATATAGACAGAATATAGCAAGACAGAATATAGACACGAATATGCAAGATCAGAATATAGACACAATATAGCAAGACAGAATATAGACCGAATATAGCAAGACAGATATAGACAGAAGAATATAGCAAGCAAGAATATAGACAAGAATATAGCAAGCAGAATATAGACAGAATATAGCAGACAGAATATAGACACGAATATAGCAAGTCAGAATATAGACACGAATATAGCAAGACAGAATATAGACACGAATATAGCAAGACAGGATATAGACAAGAATATAGCGAGACAGGATATAGACAAGAATATAGCAAGACAGAATATAGACAAGAATATAGCAAACAAATATAACCGAATAAAGTCACAAGTCAAAATAATTGTGTCTCGTTGATCAAGTTACATGTACAGTGAAGAAAGCCTTGCCTTGGGAAGAAAGCAAGCGCCAAACTCAGGATGGTACTGTAGTTTGTTTTGTTTACATTGCAGTGGATCACCCCGAGGCACCCTCACAGCGCCCCAAGACGGCCTACCCAGCAGTGCAGATCAAGGACGCCATGCACTTCTCTACATTCGTCCTTCAGGTGGGTATGACCGAGGCCCTTGGGTAGTATCCCGGGGGCCTCGGTTTGATGCACGTGTCTCATGAATAGGTGTTTCCTCTACTTAAACGGGAGACTTTATGAGTAAACTTAAGAAATTTATCTTCCTTAACCTTAAACACGGTATATGGCCATTTGAGTTTTATTTGGTGGACTTTCTGTGGTGGCTATCATGATAATTAAGAGAGCTACTCGTCTGTCTGTCTGTCTGTCTGTCTGTCTGTCATCAACAAGTTTGACCCTAAGGAAGTCAAATTTGAGGGAAAAAAAACAATTACGAAATTACAGAAATGTAAACCCCGTCAAAAGTTTTACGTTAAAAACTATATGAAGAAGAATAGCGTGTTTGGCAAGGAAAGGCAGTTCGCGAGGGGAAATGCCCTTCTTGCACCCAAACTTTCACAACCTTCAAGTGCTTCGAAAAGGAATTCTAAGCTTGCTCAAAATGGCAGCATTATTGCATACGGATGGATATAAGAATTGAATCAATGTATTGTATCATATATATTACTCCCTATTACTACTCCATTATTCACAGTATTCTTAGCATTCCTCTCTACACACTTTATATTTTTTGTTTCCATCTTCTTCCTCCTCCTTTCTACTCTCTTATATTCAATTATTCACATTATTCTTATTATTTCTCTCTGCACACTTTACATTTTTGTTTCCATCTTCCTCCTCCTCCTTCTCTACCTTCTCTACACCCTCAAAGTCGAGCAGCGCGACTCACCGGCACACTTAGGGCAAAGCGATTTCCCTGTAAGGTTAGCTAGGAGGAAGCATAGGAGGAGAAACACTAGGAGAGGAGGGATGGGAGGCAAGCGATGCAAATTCAACGTGATTCGCTTTCCCAAAGACTAATTGCATTTCCTATCAAAAAACGTCTCCGCAACTCTGGTAGGGATAAGCGAATTCTCTTCAGACATTTTTCTTCGCCAAGTCATTTCCACATTCCAGTTGACATAAAGATTAAGAAAGAAAAAAATCACGAAAAGGCTGGGAAAAGCGTGCGCGGTAAAGTTGGAGTAAATATTATTGTGGGTTGGATGAGTCTCACCATTTCGGTTGGGGTCAGCTCTAAAAAGGGTCAGAAAAAGGTCTGTATGTAAGGTCAAGCGAGTGTGGGTCAGCTCCCAATTACTCACGGTAAGTAACTCTGGTCGACAAAATGCATTATCCTAATGGCTGTGTTTACCTCTCTCGGCAAAAATCAAATTAGGGAGAAAGCGAAGTTATATTTCACTGAGGGAAAGAACAAGGTCACTCAGTACTGTGTGTAAGGCAGGCTGGGGGCTACACACGTGTTACCTATTAGCTAACCTACTTTTCCAAACGTATCTGTGCAAAATACACAAACATAGTAGTCCTACTAATAAAAAAATAGACCCCCAAAAATGGATATATAGCTTCTCTCTTAACCTTTGAGACCCAGAACGTAGTTTCCATTGTAATTTGGATACCATTAGACAATTTTTAGTGACTATAAACAATATTTTATAGATATGACCTGTTTAGTATCCTTGTCCACTAACTAATTTGGTATATTCAGTGACTTTTCTTAATTTTATGGCTCGACCAAATATACATTATTTTTATAGCAAAGGAAAGATCTGGGTGTGAAGGGGTTAAACCAAATGTGAATAAGGCAGGCGAAGGGCTACACACGTGCTACCTAGGGACTAACCTAACCTAACCTAACCTAGGGACTAACCACTCACTAAAACGTATATGTGCAAAATACACAAGGCAGTCGTACCAATAGAAAAATATGCCCCAAAAATATATATGTATAGTTTCTTTCTTAAACCAAGACTCATTTTCTTGCGGGTCGGCTCGTGGGCACAAAAGTGAGCCATTAATTAAAGTATAATGTGACGGAAGGAGACGGCGGCGGTGGTGGTGATAGTGGTGGAGGAACGTGCTTCTTGAAACCCTTCTCCCTCTCTCCCTACTTCCTTACTTCCATTCCCTTTATTCTTTCCCTGTTTCCCTGTCATCCTGTTTTTTTTTCCTTTTTTTTCTTTTTACCCAGATTCTGTTTTTTTACACATTTTTCACACATTTGAACGATCTTCTTGAAATCCTTCTCCCTCTCTCCCTACTTCCTTACTTCCATTCCCTTACTTCCTTTTCCCTGGTCACCCCTTTTTTTCTTTTTCCCTTTGTGTATAACCTCACACCCTTCGTTACGAATCTTCTGAACCTCTCTTTTACTTCCTATTCCATCCCTATTTTTTTTCCTTTTTTCTCTTTGTTTCCTCGAAAGAATTTGTTTTTTTTTTTACACATTTTTTACACCGAATGATGTTACTCCTACCTGTCCTTTCTGTCTATTCTTCACCTCATGTCCTTCATTAATACTTTATCTAACGTATTTTCGTTCGTCCTGTAATTTCCTTGCTTTCCTATTCACCTTCATAGATCTTACATGTACGTATCTTTTTCTTTGTCTTTTCTATGGCTACGTTTTCTATCATACTTCAATTATTTTTTCCCCTACACATTCGCTCTTTGAAGTCTTGCTGCAACTATACCTTTTCTTCCATAGCTATTTCTTCCTTACATCAATAATTCTACCTTTGTCTCTATCAATATCTTTGTTCTTGTGTTTTCATTTATTTATCACTCTTTACCTACTTTCCTTTATTCTCCCTTTCATGCCTTCCTTTTCTCACTCAGTTTCCTTTTTTTTTCTTTCATGGCTTCCCTTTCCTTCTCTCTATCCTTATTTTCCATTTTTCCCCTTCATGCCTTCCTTTTCTCACTCATTTTCCTTTTTTTCTCTAGCATGCCTTACTTTTCCTTCTCCTTTTCTTTCATTCCTCTGCTGGTTCTCCCTTTATTATTAATACAAAGAAATCCTTACATACAAATACCCCTTATTACTATTTTCTTTTCTCTCTTTTCATGCTTTCCTTGTCTGTCTTCTTCCCTTTCTTTCTCTATCATACCTTCCTTTTCCATCTCCTTCCCATTCTTTCATTCCTTTGCTGGTTCTCCTTTTGATATTAATACAATCCTCTGGCGTCCCCTGAGACTTGAGATCGGGTCACCCTTGGGATGTTCCTCTTCTCGATACATGATCAGGATTCTTTATCTGTCTTCCGCACCCGCATTACTTCTTCTTCTTCCTTTGCCAGCTAATTAGAGAAGGGATTACAGAGAGATGGGGGTGATGGGTGGAGGGAATTGAAAGAGGAAGAGGAGGAGTGGGAGGAGGGGGATAGGAAAAAGAAGAAAGAAAATATATGGTTTACGAAGAGGAGGAGTGGCAGGAGGAGGCTAGGAATAAGAAGATAGAAAATATATGGTTTACGAAGAGGAGGAGTGGGAGGAGGAGGATAGGAAAAAAAAATATGGTTTACGAACTTTTCTATATCTCAGTCGTGCTTTTCTCCATCAGCACGAAACCTTCATGACCTCTGACGGGCCTCTCAGCATGGAGGAGCTACCCATCAACAACCACAGCGGTCAGGCCTTCGGGTACATTCTCTACTCCACCAATGTCTTCCTCGCCGCCCCGAACGCGACGCTCAAGATTCGCGGACATGTGAGGTATGAGCGCACGGGAAATGTCTCTAGATTCGCGGGGAATTTATATAGTTTGATTGTGTTATTATAGATAGTGATATAGATAGTGATTGATAAGATATATGATAGTAATGATAGTGTTGATTCTTTTATCTTCTTTACATTTGGGACTGGCCAAGGACAAAAGCAAAGTAGAAATAACAAAAAACTCGCTAGTTGATTCCTATTTTTGATATTATTTCCTATTTGTTGATAGTCCTATTTTATCTACGTCATAAAACGGAAAACATTTATCACTTGCTTAGGAAATTTTATGTAAAAGTTCACTGATTCAAAATAACCAAAACGTTGTTATGGAAATTTAAACACTCGGAGATAATTAATTATAATATGCCTGTTTTAGACTAGATGCATTCTGTAAGAGGGGAGTTTGAGGTGAGATAATTATGTGACAGGCTCTTCTTCCCCTCTCTTCTAGGGTATATAATAGGTATGATTCCAGCCCCTTCACCTTCCTCTTACGTCCCCTCTCCATGTACTAATCCTGAGTCATTTAATGGGATTATATGATATCCAACAGTGTGCATGCAGTGGTGGGCCATATGGAAAACTTCAGCCCACGAATAAGGGAAATGAGATTAAGAGAAGGACAGAGGGTTGGGGCAGCTCATATCATATTGGAGTGGCAAAAATATACCAGCCAAAAACATATGCACCTAACACGTATTTTCTTTTGCGAGAAATTGCGTAACTGACCTAAAAATGAGTAGTGTAATTTCACTAATATGCTGTTCTTCCCTCTCTCTCTCTCCTCCCCCTCCCCCCACTTCCTACATCTCCCCTCTGTATCTCTGTCTCTGTCTCTGTCTATTGTAGTGGCAAAAATCTACCGACCAAAAAATACAACTAACACGATTTTTTTCATTGCAAAAAATGTGTAGCTGACCTAAAAATGAGTAGCATAACTTTATTAACATGCTGTTCTTCCCTCCCTCCTCTCCCTCCCATTAATTTCTGCATCTCGTAGTGGCTCCATTCCCCCCCCAACAATGTTTTTTTATTGCAAAAAATGTGTATCTGAGATAAGAATGAGTAGCATAACTTTATTAACCCCTTGAGACCCAGATCGTAATTTCCATTGTAAGTTGGCCACCATTAGACGATTTTTAGTAAATATAAGCAATATTTTATAGATATGACTTGTTTGGTATCCTTGTTCACTGGCTAATTTGGTATATTGACTATATTCAGTTACTTTTCGTAATTTTATGGCTAACAACATACGTTTTTTTTTATAGTAAAGGGAAGATCTGGGTGTGAAGGAGTTAATATGCTGTTTTTCTCCCCCTCCTTTCCCTCCCATTACTTCCTGCATCTCGTGGTGGCCGCCCTTCTCCCCCCCTTCTGCAGGGACATGGCGCAGGTCATTGTGGACAACGAGGTCATCACCAAGCCCTACGCGGGAGTGAATGACATTAGCAGGTTCGGCTTCTGGAATGGCCGGTGAGTGTGCAAACGTTTCAAGTCACTCGCCTCTGTATGTCTTATGGACCTTCTGACTTTATATACTTTCATCTTTTTAGTTTACTTTATTTTAACTTAGTGTCTTATAGTATACTTTCTTTTCTTTGGTGACAATATTTTTCTCTAACTATGCAATAAACATCTACGTATGATTATGTCCACATTAGATCGATATGATATATTCTCCTTCTCTGTTGCAAGTTATTTTGTAAGAACCCTATGCTGCTAAAACAAGTGTATCGGCACATCATAATGTATTATTTTTTATTAAGGCCTATATCACCCATAGGCACCTCCAGGGATCTACTCTTTCTGACCAACTTTCTTGTACCTTGATCTTTATACTCCTTTATTCGCTCACATATCTAATATACTATAGGAGTAGCCGTGTGTGTGTGTGTGTGTGTGTGTGTGTGTGTGGTGTGTGTGTGTGTGTGTCTGTCTGTCTGTTTTGGGTAGCCGAAACTGTAAATTCAATTTTGATGAGAGTAGGCTCAAAAAATCGCAAATAAATCGTAAGTGGTAAGTGGCTTAGTCCCATGTCGATTGAATAATTTTGAAGGTTTTTTTTTTACTAAAAACACTTAAGGAGTATTAGATTACAGGAAAAACTCTGCGGTAACGTCTTGCCGCATTCCGCAAACTCAGTAGATTCATGGACGTTTGTGTGCGTGTGTGAGTGTGTGTGTTGGAATCACACGGAACACAACGGGTTGGAATCACACGGAACGTGGTCTACCCCGAGGCACTTTGACCAGTAACCAACGACAGCAAACACACGATTGGAGTTTGCAATCACATGTTGTCTAATATATACTACTACTACAAACATCAATACATGGGTCCGAAGGGCCCACAAGCACTTGTAATATACTATAGCAGTAGCCGTGTGTCTGTCTGTCTGTTTTGGGTAGCCGAAATGGTAAATTCAATTTTGATGATAGTAGGCTGAAAAAAATCGCAAATAAATCGTAGGTGGTAAGCGGCTTAGTCCCATGTCGATTGAATAATTTTGAAGGAGGTTTTTAGGCTAAAAATAATCCCCTGTGTTGAGCAGCGGTTATAAGCTATCCACACTCTGCCAGCGTTCAATTTCTCGAAATTGTGTTCGACTCGCGACCGAGCACCAACCGCTCCTCCGCTACTGCGCTCCTCTGTGCTGCTACCGGCCGGCAGGACAGACGTGTTTGCGTTAATATTTGCTTCTGACGGTGTAATTGAACTATACAATATTTACTCATATATTATACTTATATATCTAATATACTATAACAGTAGCCGTGTTCTCTTTAATAAAGAAATTCTAACTAATAAATTATAAATACTAATTAATTTAAACACTAAAGCACTAGCACTAAAATAATTATGATAGTCATGATAATAATGATAATGATAATGACTACGATAATAATAATCCTATGATTATCATAATAATGATTAGTATTGTTATTATTATATCATTGTTATTATCATTATTATTATTATTGTTAGTATTGTCATCCTTTAAATTCACACACACACACACACACACACACACACACACACACACACACACACACACACACACACACACACACACACACACACACACACGAAACTCTTCCAGAATAAAAATGAAACCGATTTGGTACAGACAATACTAAACATATGATAATAATATAAATGATAATATTAATAATTATATTTCGCCCTAAGGCAAAGCAGGCAAAAAGATACACATACTATTATATATATACATACAAAAACAAAAACAAAATATAAAACGACAAAAATCACAGCAGCCATGGACTATTAGCATATTTATATAGAATATAATTGAAGAGTCAAATCGTGATAAGCATACGAGGTAAGAATACTCGCTCAGTGTTTGGGGCGCCCTGCCCTCAGTGCCTGCTGGGGGACTCCTCAGGGGCCCTGCCCTCAGTGCCTGCTGGGGGACTCCTCAGGGGTCCTGCCTGGCGCGGGGCTGGGGACGGGGCTGGGGCCGGGATGGGGTGTTGGGGCGGTGGTGAGACTTGAGGTGTGGGGGAGGGGAAATACGCAGCGACATGAGGGGTGGGTGACGGGCACGGGTGGCGGACATCACGTGTTGGGGATTGTGACGGGGAGGGTGTTTCCAGGGTGGAGGCGCGCGTCTGGGAACGAATATCCCAGGTTGGGGATTGCGACTGGGAACGTATATCCCAGGTTGGGGATTGCGATTGGGAACGAATATCCCAGGTTAGGGATTGCGACTGGGAACGTATATCCCAGGTTGGGGATTGCGACTGGGAACGAATATCCCAGGTTGGGGATTGCGCCTGGGAACGAATATCCCAGGTTGAGGATTGCGACTGGAAAGTGAGTGAGTGGGTGGGGATTGGGGACGAGGACGGTACTTACAGCTTTCAGGAGGAGATATACGAAGGGACATCAAGGGTGGGGGTTGTGGACGAGGAAGGGACGGCACAGGTGGGGGAGAAGGACGAGGAGGGGACGTCACAGGTGGGGGAGAAGGACGAGGAGGGGACGGCACAGGTGGGGGAGAAGGACGAGGAGGGGACGGCACAGGTGGGGGTTGGGAACGGGGAGGGGACAGCACGGGTGGGGGAATAGGACGAGGAGGGGACAGGATGGGTCGGGGTGAAGGAGGGGAAGGGGACTTTAAAGGTTCAGGGGGAGCGTGAGGCTGATCGGAGAGGTCACTCATAGCAGAGTCGAAGCCTGGGTCACCGGTGGTCAAGACTCTCACGCTTGTGTCGCGGTGAACCCTCGCCTCTGTTCCTGCATATCTATACATCGTTGTGAATATGTGCACATATACACTTTTACATTGTGTACCTGTGCAGCCCCACGCACACTGCCTGCACGGAACCCTGCTTGCAAGGCGTCCAGGCTGGTAGCTGAGCACCCACGTGCCCTCAACCCCGCCCCGGCCTTCTCTGCAAGGTGTCAACAAGTGATCACACAAGTTCCACTCTAACATCACAGGATAGGTCATCGTTGTTGATCTATTCCTGAGGTGTGTGATCGAGAAACATGCAAGGCGCCTGAGGGAAAAAAGAGGTTGGAGTTAAGATGGATTGACAACATGACCAAATAAGGGGGAGAATGGAATTGAGAAATAGAGGCGGGAGGATGGAGTTAAGGCAGCGGTTTGGAGTTAAGGAAGAGGGGGCATGATGACTGGAACTAACGCTATCAAGAGAAACAAACTATAGAGGTAAACATATGAAATAACACACAGCTACAGTATACTGCAGGAATCGTGTTCAGCATCCTATGTATTTGTTTACAGTGCTGGATTTTTTTTTCTTTCTTTTTTTTACATTTGTGCCTAATAGCGCCTGTAAGCAGTGGTGACCCACGGCTCGGACGGTAGGCTCTGGAGGTTCACTTGAGGGCTCTGATGGTTGGTCCTCGCCCGTGGTGGCGCAGGCAGGATTTGTATAGTGACGCCTGTGATTAGAGGCTCATGCCGCCCCCCTGTGTCCTCCGATGCACTCGCAATCGAAGGTAGAGTTGATGGGCAGGGCATGTGGGTGTTCTTAGGCCACTCGACGGTGCATAAAGGTTTTGGTTTTCTTCGGGGATCGAACTCGGGTCACCGAGAACGCCAGTCGGAGACGCTAACGACTCCGCTACCGCCTCCCCCGGATATCCTCCATCAGTTGTGATTATGATGGTTGTCATATTTAAAACAATGAAAGGCCTCAAGAAATAATAAACTTTGTGCACGATGAGTTTCATTAATCTGGACCCGCGTGTGATTGATAGGTAACGAACACATCAAATTGCATTATAATATTAACCCCTTGAGGCCCATAACGTAGTTTCTATTATAATTTTGGATACCATTAGACTATTTCTAATGAATGTATGTAATATTTCAATAGATATGTCCTGTTTAGTATCTTTGGCGGCTAACTAGTTTGGTATATTAAGTTACTTTTCTTAATTTTATGGCTAACAACAGATGATTTTATATAGCAAAGGAAAGATCTGGGTGTGAAGGGGTTAAAAGCTCAAAAAGTGTCATATATATAAGAATTTTATAATTTTGTTCGCCAAGAGTGATTAGTAACGCTCCAGATTTTATTTTCTCACGAGAGCCAATCAATAAATCTTTGCGGCACTCTACTTCATTTTCGGTAAGTTTACATTCATTAATCATTGCCGCTATTCATAAGTCTTATCACTCAGTCGTCGCCTTTCCTTGCAGGGATATCCGAAGTTTCTTAGACGGGATCATAACCTTCACCACCACTACTAATTGTCACATTACCACCCACTACTACCCACTACCCCAACCATACCTCAACCATACCCCAACCATCTCCACCATCACCTAACACATTCACATCTCCCCTCCCCAACCAACATCACCTTCAGAATTTCTACCATCACGACCCATCCATCCCTGCTCACTTTTGAAAGACTCTCTCACTCACACACACACACACACACACACACACACACACACACACACACACACACACACACACACACACACACACACACACACACACACACACACACACACACACTCACAAACACACACAGATGAGTTGGACGGGTTCTCTTTAAACAGATGAAAACAGATCCCGTCCCTAATATTAACGTTATGAGCTACATTTAGGACAACACATGCAATTAGGGTAGCTAGTCGACCAACTCCTCTTCCTCTTCCTCTTCCTCCTCCTCCTCTTCCTCCTGATCGTGATACATTTCCCCACTATCTCCTCCTTCCCCTCCTCCTCCTTCTTCAATAACAATACGACAAACACCAACATCAAAACACAATACAAAACACACCCCTTCCCTTCACCCTGGCAATCCTTACAAACGAGACTGTTTCTACCACGCACACCGTTTGCCTGCTGTGTACATAAGGGTCCTACGTCACCCGGATGGCCCAGGAAGCATCGACAGTGTTTTCCTATGTAAACAAAAGTTGGTGTGGCTGCCAGTTACGCCAAGCCCACTGGTCGCGCGTCCTGCCTGAACTGAACGTCGGCAGAATGGGCTCATGGGCTAAAATAGGCTTGCTTAGTTTTATTGGGAATCTAATATACTATAGGAGTAGCCGTGTGTCTGTGTGTGTGTGTGTCTGTCTGTCTGTCTGTCTGTTTTGGGTAGCCGAAACTATAAATTCAATTTTGATGAGAGTAGGCTCAAAAAATCGCACATAAATCATAGGTGGTAAGCGGCTGAGTCCCATGTCTATTGAATAATTTTGAAGGGAGGTTTTGGGCTAAAAACACTTTAGGGGTATGAGATTACAGGAAAAACTCTGCGGTAACGTTTTGCCGCATTCCACACACTCGGTAGACTCATGGACGTTTGTGTGCGTGTGTGATTGTGTGTGTGTTGGAATCACACGGAACACAAAGGGTTGGAATCACACGGAACGTGGTCTACCCCGAGGCACTTTGACCAGTGACCAACGACAGCAACATCACGATTGGAGTTTGCAATCACAATCACATGTTGTCTAATATATACTACTACTATAAACATCAATACATGCATGGATCCGAAGGACCCACAAGCACTTGTGTTATCCTAGGCCGGGTGTTATTCATTTTACGAGTTTTAGTACAGAGTGACAGCTTCAATGGATTATAATTGTTAACAGACTGCAATGCTTGCTCTATATTAGGATGTATCTTAAACTAATCATATTTTTGTTTACAGTATTTGCGGTTACATGTATATATTTGTGAAGTTCCCAAATATTGCATGATAGACGACACTTAAAAGCTAATAATAAATGTGACTAAGGGAAGAAAGCCTTAAGCCATCTCATGCCCTGCTCATATCGGGGAGGATAAAGCCCTGGACAACACAACAGTAGAGATGTTTTTTTCCCTATCAGCAGAGATACCACTAATTAAAAGCAAAAGCAACGAGGACATCATAATTATCACCAATACCAACAACAAAAACCATGATAAAAACCACCACATCTAATAAACAAAGAATTATGTTGCGTTTCAAATTCCAGAGACCAGAAACTAACTCTGTGTTAAACCATGACCATGAGCTAACCTCACCTAATAGACAAAGAGCAATGTTTCGTTTCAAAATTCCAGAGACCGAGAACTAAGTCTCCCTGGGAAGGACGCCGTGGCTGACCTGTTAATCCTTGTGGAGAATCTGGGAAGGTTGAACTACGGTAAGCCTCACAAATTCCACCAGAAGAAGGGGCTGTGGGAGGGTCCTGTGCTGGTGGACGGTCTTCAGCTGGACGATTGGCAGAATACCCCACTCGAGTTTAAGTCCAGCAAGATCAATAGGTGAGAGAGAGAGGAGAGAGAGAGAGAGAGAGAGGAGAGAGAGAGAGAGAGAGAGAAGAGAGAGAGAGGAGAGAGAGAGAGAGAGAGAGAGAGAGAGAGAGGAGAGAGGAGAGAAGAGGAGAGAGAGGAGAAGGAAGAGAGAGAGAGAGAGAGAGAGAGAGAGAGAGAGAGAGAGAGAGAGAGAGAGAGAGAGAGAGAGAGAGAAAAGAGGGGGGGGGGTGCAAGGAGTGTTAATGAGAGGGAACGAGTGGACATACAAGTGCAAAGTTAGACAGGTGAGACAGATGGAAGACAGTAGTTATAAAAGGAAGGAAGGAAGGAAGGAAGGAAGGAAGGAAGGAAGGAAGGAAGGAAGGAAGGAAGGAAGGAAGGAAGGAAGGAAGGAAGGAAGAACGGAAGGAAGGAAGAAAGGAAGGAAGGAAGGAAGGAAGGAAGGGAGAGAAGATAGAACGGATGGAGAAAGGAGGATAGTTATCTTGACATAAAAAAATAACTGAAAGGTAAGAATAAGCGAAGGAGGATATAACTAATAGAATACATAGAAGCTAGAATAAAGAATGACTGGAACCACGAAGAAAAAAAATGCGCATAAAACTAAAAAAAAGGAAAGGAAGTAAGGTAAGAACAGAACTCAAAACCATTAACTAGGACAATTAATATTAAAAAACAACCTTCCGTCACCTACATATACCACCAACCATGACATTCACCACCATAACTACCACTATAACCACCAAAACCTAACTGGGCTAACAAAAAACCTATGGAAGGAAGATAAAAGCCTACAGGCACTATAGGCTCCAACGTAAAAAAAAAACCGAAGACATAAACACGAATACCACCATCACCAGAACCACCATCACCACACTCAACAAAGTTCCTCTACAGCCTGACGGGATGGAGCGCCTTTAACGGGTCCATGTCCTCCCCCGGCCTGTACCGCGGGGAGCTACTAGTGTCGGGTGAGCCTCAAGACACCTGGGTGGACATGAGGACCTGGGGCAAGGGCGTCGTCTTGGTCAACGGCTTCAACTTGGGTCGCTTTTGGCACCCGGGACCCACTCACTCCCTGTACTTACCGGCGCCGCTGCTACGTACGGGTGCCAATGAGGTGCGTATTGGGTTATGTGATGCTACATTTTTAAAAGTCAAAAAGTTAAAGTACTATTTAGTAAAATAAATAATAATAATTAAGTCAAAGTATTTATTTAGTGCATTTTATATGTTTCTTTATAAGCTTCTCATGTTTTGTTTTTCGACGGGTAAAAAACAAGCAAAATGTTACACATTAAAAAACATTAAACCATTTTTTTTGGTCCGAGGTACGTATTGTGTTCTGTGATGCTATATTTTAAAGAACGTAAAAAAAGTCAAAGTACTATTTAGTCAAAAAAGAAAAATATATATAAATAAATAATGATACTACTAATAAGTCAAAGTATATATTTAGTACATTTTATCTGTTTCTTTATACGCATTTCAGGTATTTTGTTTGTTGACATTGATGCTGTACCTGTATCTCTCTTGTTCTTCTTTGACTGTCTGTTGGTTATGTATCTTGTATCTTATTCGTTGACATTATTTTTTCTGTTTCTCTAGGATGCTTTCGTAATATTCCCTTTTATCTTATTTGACGTTCAACCATGGAGTATTTTGTCTTGTTTCTAGTCAACGCTCTTGGACTTTCTTCTTCGTGTAGACATTTTACTAGAATTCGATTGTATTCCTTTTCGAGCCTGTCATGTCATTCCATTCTGCTTTGTGTCTTCGATCTAATACATAAATTTTTCTCGTTTGGTTTCATGTGATGCATTCTGAAGCTTCTTTCATGACCATCATATCCTCTGCTATGGTTGGAGGTTAAACATTTTCCTCAATTATATGATAAAACAAGCATACATCCTGATTTTTGGTCCATGTATATACAGTGTAGTTGTAACGTTTCTAGTCTTATGCTGTTAACACACTGAATCATGTTAGTGCATTTTTTTAACGTTAGAGTATGTAGCGCCTGTAGGCTATTATCTTTCTTGCTTAGGAATACACATGCAATGTTCTTTCAAGATTGTGGTGTTTGAGCAGTACACGGCGCCCTCCGAGATCATCTTCAGTGACGTTCCCATTTTGAAGTGAGGAAGAATGAGAAGAGCTAAGACCACTTAAAGGACGCACGTGCCTTTGTTCTGGAGATGCTAATGTGTGACACTCAATAAAACATTTTCATATCTGATGACACGGGTGTTTACTTAAGTCACCCTCATTTACGCATTGTGTTATGACGTACAATAGGAAGGTTTCAATTGGTATTTCAATCTGTATGTTTGTATTTATCCTTTAACGCCTTGAGACACGTAACGTAATTTCCATCGTAATTTCGCTACCATAAGACGTTTTTTTAGTGAATATAAGCAATGTTTTTGTATATATGACCTGCTTAGTATCCTTGTCGACTAACAAATTTGTTATATTCAATTACTTTTTGAAATTTTATGGCTAACAACATACGATTTAATATAGCAAAGGAAAGATCTGGGTGTGAAAGGGTCAAAAACATTTTTCAGAACTGAGTACATGGGTATTTTCTTACGTCATCCTCCTTTACGCATTATGACGTGGCATCTGAAGGATGCAATCGGTATGTCGATCTGAGTGTTTGTACTTATTCTGTTCTTGTTCCATGTATTGTAATTAGGTATTCTGATTCTTCTAGTGTATAAGTCCACTAGCTTCTCTCTCCCTATACTCGACATAACTACCAGGATATTGATCACAAATCGCTGGTTATTTGATCGACCATGACCAGTATGTCCAAAATTATTTCTACCTTCTAAA
Source organism: Chionoecetes opilio (assembly GCA_016584305.1). Taxonomy (NCBI): domain Eukaryota; kingdom Metazoa; phylum Arthropoda; class Malacostraca; order Decapoda; family Majidae; genus Chionoecetes; species Chionoecetes opilio. The sequence goes on along the minus strand of JACEEZ010021826.1, from coordinate 303,305 downwards.
ATATAAACATTACAAACAATGCATTTCTCTTTCAGCAGTTTTTTCGGCTTAATGACTCGCTCTCTCTACTCCACACCCTTCACTGTATATAACTGTTGCAGGATAATCATAGCGGACTGTTGTTTGATTGCTTTGATTCCTACCAAGTTAGTTGTTCGGTACAATACCTCGGATCATCGAGAAGGGAAACCACCCTTACAGATTACGAATGCCAATAACGGGGATATATTTTCATGCACCTCCTGAATATAGTGATCGTTGTGTTGGGTCATATTTGCTGTGACCTTCAATTGTGTAGTGTTCAATTTATGTTCAATAATGTAATATTCAATAATGTTCAGTAGTGTTGTGTTCAATTTATGTTCAATAATGTTATATTCAATAATGTTCAATAGTGTAGTGTTCTTAGAGTTCAATTGTGTAGTGATGATGCATGTAGCGGGAAACAAAAGCCATATTTAGTCATAACCTAATAATCATAATCCATAACCTAAGACTGATAAAATTATCTTCTTATATTTATGAACCAAAACAGCAACAGAAAAGGTTTCATTACATTGCCCGCAGAAGTATTTTTTTCCCAAGCTAAGATGAAAATATTGGCGCCATGTAGCAGCTAGACTTCTACGCGGTACACGTCCTATGGTATAATATTATCCTTATTCTAGCCTTTCATGCCTCACTTTTTATCTTAGTGTTTAATCTGATAGTTTTGTAGTGCCAATATCTTCTTATATATTTGCTTCCATATTCTCATCTTGTCTAATTCCAACTATACATAAGTTATACAACTATAGTCTTATAGTTATTTCTTCCACTGCTCTTTTTTATCATCTGTCTGTCTGTCTGTCTGTCTGTCTGTCGGTCTGTGTCGGTCTGTGTCGGTCGGTCGGTCGGTCGGTCGGTCGGTCGGTCGGTCGGTCGGTTGTCGGTCGGTCGGTCGGTCGGTCGGTCGGTCGGTCGGTCTCTCTCTCTCTCTCTCTCTCTCTCTCTCTCTCTCTCTCTCTCTCTCTCTCTCTCTCTCTCTCTCTCTCTCTCTCTCTCTCTCTCTCTCTCTCTCTCTCTCTCTCCCCCTTCCTCTCACTCTTCTTCCTTCCCCCTTCCACTCCCCTTCCCCCCTTCTTTCCCCTCAGCAGGTCAGTACCCACACATTTCCTGCTGGTGGCTCTATCTCTGCTGCCTGTCACACCACCACCACCACCACCTGTTTTTATCTCACTCCCGCCGTGGACTAAAATGGGGTTATTATCGTTCTCTCACGCCCTTATTTATTACACTTCTATCGTAGACAGCGTCACGTCCAGGCCATGTTTCCCTGCACCACTTTTGATGTTTTCTGGCCTTGTTATCTTAACGATCGTAGGATTTCTTTAGCTTTTTTTCTATCGTTGTTTATGTTTCTTTGCCCTTGTTATCCTTCCCTTTCTTTCTCTATCCGCTTAGCTGCCTTTTTCTTTCTGTTTCCTAGTTTTTCAGTCAGTTTTTCTGTTTTTTTTTATATCAGTGACTGTCTATTGTCTGTTTTTGTCTGTTTATCTGTCTGTGTCTCCATTTTTTTCTGTCTGTCAGGAATTTTTCTTTGACAGACTGAATTCAACAACGGAAATAAAAACGGCAGTATATTCTCAAGGTTGCGATAAAGTTATGTAATTCAATAATTGTAATAAAAGACCCCGAAGAAAGAAAGTCTCTCCTACTGGTTCGTACCATAAAGAGAATATTACATGATAATTGGACAACGTAAAAAATGAAATCTATCACGATCTTACTTTATTTTACTATATATACTATACCTAGGAAATTATTGAAGTACACTACATCACTTAAATAGTTACATTAGGTAGAGTGAGTGTCTGCAAACAGGTAATTTTATCACTCGGCAGCAAGAAAAGAGTAAATTGGAAAAAAAAACGGACATTTGTGCTCTTAATTTACCTCGTGTAGGTCTCACGGTCTCTTGTAGCTTCCTTATTTTCTTATGTTCTTATGTTCTTATTGGTGGCCCTTCTGCCCTGTAGCGATAAAAGAGAGAAAGATATACGATGGTGGTCCAACTGGGTACTGGGTGGGAATAGGGGGTAGATGCCTTTAATCCCTCCTTCTATTGCCAAAACAGTGCAGGAAACAAAAGTGAAGTGGATGGGTACTGACGGCTGGGTCCGGTTAGTACACGTGACAAGCTTGGGTGGTGGACGGATGCGGGTGGTATATAGGACTATACGGGACAGACTTTGGGTGGTGGACAGATACGGGTGGTATATAGGCCTACACGGGACAGGCTTAGGGTGGTGGACAGATACGGGTGGTATATAGGCCTACACGGGACAGGCTTAGGGTGGTGGACAGATACGGGTGGTATATAGGCCTACACGGGACAGGCTTAGGGTGGTGGACAGATACGGGTGGTATACAGGCCTACACGGGACAGGCTTAGGGTGGTGGACAGATACGGGTGGTATATAGGCCTACACGGGACAGGCTTAGGGTGGTGGACAGATACGGGTGGTATATAGGCCTACACGGGACGCATATTCCCGTTTTCTGGAAGAGTATGTGGGGTTTACTCATGAACACGTCAGGTTAGGTTACGTTAGGTTACGGTCAGGGGAGGTTAGGTTTCCCGGTCTTTATATCGTAACGTGTGGGAATCATAATGGGGGTATTTTCGAGATTATCCTATGTTTAGTTTCGGAGCTACAGCCAAGCGTCTTCACTCGGAAGCCACATACTCGCAAAGAGAACGGGAATATGCACACGGGACAGGCTTGGGGTGGTGGATAGATACCGGTTGTTGCGTCCAGCTGGTGGTGTAAGAAACAGGGCTGATGGGTGGATAGTGATGAAGTTATCTGCCCAGTCCAGGGAATAAGGCTGGGCATGTAGATAGGCATTGGTGGTAACATTTAGCAGGTTGAGGGAGCAGGGATGACTATGAGAATGGCACGAGGGGTCTGGCGGCGTGTTGGACGGGTGAACTAACTCTGCCTTTTGATTTATCTCGTCACATGCATCACCAACGCTGTCCGGGTCAACAGAACCATTCTTTTTCCACTTCAGCTCGTACAATAAGGGAACGAAGAGCCAGCCTTCTGTACCAGGGAAAACATTTTACTTCTTATTTCACTTGAGGGTACAACAACATTCATACAACTTTAATGTGTATGTATCTTTGTTTATCCAAAGACTAATGTATACACTAGTCTTTGGTTAATCCCATAAAACTGAGTGTTTTTCCAATATGAAACTTCACGAGAGAAGGAAGAGCAGGTTTTGCAGAAGACTATTCCTGAATAACAACACAGCCTAACGATCGGCATGTACGTATCTTGAATTCAGTTGATCAGAATTTAAATCACGTTCCTTGCCTTTAAACACTAACATTGTTCAAATCTCAGCGAATATTTTCACGTGTGTGCACAATGATTTGTTAACAGTGCAAATAGCTAAATGGTAATCAAACAGTTTCCCTTAAACGATGCGACAACCGAGCACAACACCTCTGAAGCTAATGTAAGGGCGTTGCAGCTCTCTTCAGGCATGGCTGCCGTGAAGCTAGAGGGAGAGGGAACTCGTGACGCCTTAAATCACAGCGTAAAGGAGATACGTTGCCAGTGGATACAGTCGTCTGTCACTATACTTGCTTCCCTCAAACAGCCCTTCCGTGCTCGGAGACGACTAGTACTGTACGTCATTATGCACACGTTTCTGACAGTCTGAAGGCTACTAGGACCTAACCTTCTGTTTCGAGGCAAAATAACTGTAACTGTAGCTACCAGGTGAATTAAACTAAGTAATTAAGCCTGAGGTATTCGTATGCTCAATGCACATTTTTTAAACCTAATTTAGCCACGCTTGCACCTTCTTCCAATGAGTTCGTTATCTTCTTTAATCTATGATGTCTACTAAGAAAATAATAACATCTGAGAACAAGTAACAAATCTTCTGCTGCGGCTCTTCAGACCGTTTTTATTATAAATTCAAAATTATAATCTATGCAAGAATTAACGCACTTAATACATGCGCATATCATATTATAGATTTTGCTATTCCTGAAACACAGCACTACAACCCACCAATGTTTAGGTAATCATCTCTTCATGTTAAATGTGAAAAGAAATACGGTGATTATACTCTTTTAAAAATACTAACGATATTAAAATAAAAGCAAGTACGAAACCTCACAGGAAAGGAAAGTGGGAGTGATGAAGGGAGGCCGAGGCAGTGTTACCAAGAATCCCCAGCAATAGGGCCGGGGACGTGGCGACCCAGACAAATGAGGTCATCATGCATGCCGCCCCGCCACTGTTTGCAAGGTCACTGTGATATTTGCTTTTACAGGAAGGCGGCATTGACCTGAGCCAATCCTGAATGACCTGTGACCAAGAGAATAATACCTCACTTGTCACTGTGCCGTGTGTGTGTGTGTGTGTGTGTGTGTGTGTGTGTGTGTGTGTGTGTGTGTGTGTGTGTGTGTGTGTGTGTGTGTGTGTGTGTGTGTGTGTGTGTGTGTGTGTCTGTGTCTGTGTCTGTGTGTGTGTGTGTGTAATTCACCCACAACCTGATCATGCACCCCCGCACAAGGTATGTATACATACACACACACACACACACACACATACACACACACATACACACATACACACACACACACACACACACACACACACATATATATATATATATATATATATATATATATATATATATATATATATACACACACACACACATACACACACACAAACACACACACATACACACATACACATACAAACACACACACATACACACATACACATACAAACACACACACACACTCATACACACACACAAACACACACACATACACACATACACATACAAACAAACACACACACACACACACACACACACACATATATACACACACACACAATATATGAAGCTCCATACATCGATTGTCTCAGGTGAGGTAGAACTATTTGGGGCCACCGTAGGCTGTGCCAGGTGGTTGGAGGTGTCTGCAGTGGGGCCGCGGTTCCCAGGTGGCCTTGGCGGGACGAGGATGCCAAACTTATTTTTCGTTGCCGAGAATGCAGCATCTCGGGCCGTGCAGAGGGATAAGCTGCCTTAATGCCGTGCAAATTAGATAGGAAATGTCTTGCAATCTTGTCTGAGGAAAATGTATCGGAGTCCAATGGCGAAGGAGAGAGGGAAGCGCCGGGCGTGGGCTGGCGACTGCATAAATAAAATGACTACAGACGAATGACTGCCCCTGTGTTTGGTTCTTCCAGTGATGCTCTTGTAATGGCTTAAGGAGCGTGCCCACCTGCTGAGAGGCTCGTGTGTAGTGCGAGTGTGCTTCAGTGCTTCAATATATGACGTGAACATTACGTTAGTCTGCTCGGAAAGGTGCATAGGTTCGGTCTGCATATGATCATTTCTCAAAAAATAGCAATTTGCTACGGAAATGTAATAGAGTAGACCCCTCACTAATTACACCAAGAAATTGGAAAACTCACTCCAAACTAATGTAAATAAGCAGGGGTAAACTCTCCAATTAACTAGATCGTCTGTTATTGATCAAATAATACCGTAAAAATTCCACATAACTTCATGAGCAGAAAAACGAAATTATTTTTCAAACGGTTCGTTCCGATCAGAAACAGTATTATATTAACGTTTCGTTTTTCGTCCCTCCTCCAAACATAACGTTCATAAACCGGTTAGAAAGAACTGAAAACCGGTTAGAACGTTATTCTCAAACCATGTATTAAATATGCTATTAGCCCTAATAAATAATAATGCCTATACATGCCTATACATACATGATTATTATACGACTTAAATAAGGCAACACATTTGCATATACAATACAAGAAGCGTAGTGTAGGAGTATGCAATCTAAGTTGCCGCAAAGACATGAATCACTAATAATTTATTAATATTATATATGGCAAAAAGTTATTCGTAATATCACCAACCCACTAATTAAATAAACTTATTTAATGAAATCAATGACTACATGTGGTACTCCAAAGACTCGAACCTAGGACACTCACACCGAAATTTGGTGCACCAAGCATTAGGCTATGAACACAATTAAAAGTTTAAGCACATACTCACGATATATTATCCATTTTTTAATACTGGATATTAATCTAAGCATGTTCTTAAACCCAACTGCAGTATCATAACTCAATAATTGCACGAATGGAAAGTGTAATAAAATAAGGGAACGTGATGCATATCACGAAGACAAAAATTCATAATTATAAAAGGTAAAAAATAGTTACTTTTCACAAATTAAATGAAAAGTGGTGCATGTGATACTATTTGAAACAAAACCACATCGTCAATTGCCAAGTGAACAAATACAGTAGACTTAATTTATGTATGTATGTAATACAGATGTACTTATTTAAATAATTTGGCTACTGGAAGTGAAAATGGATTATTAACCAAATATGGCATGGAACGAAAAAAATAACGTTATTAACCGGTTACAGGGATTTTAAAATAGCGTTTTTGCTCCGGAGCAGTAAATATGATAACGTTTTCGTTTCCGTTTTTGTTCCGAGCATAATTTCGTTCGTTTCGGTTTTCGTTTTTGTTCCCTTACACCGTTTCAAAGCCCTGTTCATGATTATGCAATATAAGCCTGTACTTTGCCCTCTACAACTGGACAAGAGGTCATAGCGCCCTAGGATGTTGTTCCCCTGCGCGCCAACTACCGTAGATAACAGTGAAGTCGCCACCTACAGTGAAGTCGCCAGGCGCCAAATATTACGAATTATAGCATTACTACTGATTTTTATGTGCCACTGAAGATGTTACACAGTAGTTTATATCATGACTGTATAATCTACCCTGTTTCAGCGTTGTTTTATGCTTTGTATCTGCAAATATAACTGTTGCGCATTTTGCTTCTCACGTTTTTCTTCGTGCGATGACAGATAGTAAACAAGCCTTTCGGGCGACAGGACACAGACTTGCCAGATCTTTCAAACTTGAATAAAATTTATTTTCACGTTGGCAGAGGAATTTTTATATATCCAAGCATCTTCCGCAGCTAATATATGTAGAGACTTGTTTTACTTTACCTCTAATTTCCCTGAATTCCCCAGAGTGGCGACTCAACTGTTGGGTTAAAATACTAGCTGGCGACTTTACTGTAGTAGGTATAGTGAGGTCGCCACTCGGTTTTATTTTTGTAATTTGTTCATTTATAGCCCTAATATGACACAGATGAAGACACAAAATGACACAGACTTTCCAGATAGACCCTTCTAGCTGTCCTGAAATCATGGATGTAGAAATGTAACTATTAACGCCACCACACGTCTGTAAATAACAAAGAAACGTAGAACTGGCGACTTCACTGTTATCTACGGTAGGCAACATGACGGTGGCCTTGTTACCTCCGCCAATGGGGAGTTTTCTAATAAGCTCACGCTCAAGCCTGTCTCTCAGGCTGTCACATCTTCTGCTCTGTGAGGCTGAATGATCTATCATTTACCGTAAATTCTCTGTACTTCTTTGGGACATATCAGAATTACCCTTCAATACAACAACTGAAACAGTTCTTAATAAAAAATGTAGTTTATCATTTTATTTGTCTGCACTTGGTGAAAATATTGGCAAAACAATTGAATATTTGAAAACTCAATCTTTAAAAATCGTCTTTTCATAAAAAAACACAAGTTCAAGCAGAATGAGGCTTCAGGAAATATCTACTTGTATGTAAGCATTCACTGAGTACCTATTTTGGGTGTATATGTCTCTCTTACGACGAACATTTAACCAAGAAGTAATTTAAGTGCTTGGCACCTCAACGAACAGTCCTCTATCGAAGACAATACATGGTCTTGTTTACTATTTCCCCCGCCGCGAACTCTAAGCCCCTCCACCTCAATCTTTCCCTCTGAATCAATCAATCAACCCTTCCCTCTGAATACCCTATGTCCTCTGGTTTATCCTATTGTAACGAAGGAGGGTGGGGGCAACCCACCCCTCTCAAACTTCGTCACACTAACGGCTCGGGGCTATGGAGGAGACGGAAAGGACTGCAAGGAGACTTTTACTGCTGTGCACGGCCTTATTACCCCAACTACTACTACCCACAGTACATATAGTGACTGCACGTCTGTCACGTAACTACACGCGCCACTCCGCTCCGCCCCAACACAACACAAATCACAGTCAAAGCACGAAATAAGGAGACGAAAGTCTTCTTTATGTGGGAAACGGTATGTGGGAGCGGATGCCACGAATATTCCAGTAGAGGATAGAGAGTGTGATGAAAATAAGCGGGTGATGATAGTTC
>JACEEZ010021826.1:262500-290000 GCA_016584305.1 Chionoecetes opilio | reverse complement strand
CAGATATCAATACCTCCGAAGGACATGAAAAGTTATACTGTACGAACAATTACAGATGAAGCAGCAACAACAACCAACAATGACATTAATCCCTTCACGCCCGGATCTTTCCTTTGCTATATAAAATTGTCTGTTGTTAGCCATGAAATAACGAATAGTAACTTAATATACCAAATTAGCTAGTGGACAAGGGTACTAAACAAGTCATATCTATAACATATTGCTTATATTCACTAAAAATCGTCTTATGGTACCCAAATTACAATGGAAATTACGTTCTGGGCCTTAAGGAGTTAACTAGAACGCCATAGACGCAATAGTACCATCCGCGTGCATGTAGTTTCTGAAGATTGACTTACACACGAACATCAACATGTCGAACAAAACATGACACGGGGTACATTACCACGACGTTTTCGAGATCCCCCAACTCTATTTGTGCATTAAGAGAAACATGACTTTGACTTTTGACCATATCTTGTCCCCATAGAATTTTTAACCCCTTCACGCCCAGATCTTTCCTTTGCTATAAAAAATCGTATGTTGTCGAGCCATAAAATCACAAAAAGTAACTAAATAATCCAAATTCGTTAGTGGACAAGGATACTAAACAGGTCATATCTATAAAAACATTGCTTATATTAATTAAAAATCATCTAATGGTGGTCAAATTACAATGGAAATTACGATCTGGGCCTCAAAGGGTTAAAATGGTACCTTGAACGGCTTTCGAGTGATTGACAAACAAACTAAAAAGGAAACAAACAGATGGGGGAGGGGTGGTCCTATAGCCTGTGTGAGGGTCACCAGTGGGTGGGATCGGCTGTATCCCTTTTTATACCCCTCATCACAGGGCCCCGCGTCACCGTCCTATCCCCGGGACGTCTAAGAAAGCTGTAAAAAGTGTTCGTAAATTTGCTGGACGACGGGTCTTCCAGGATTCAGGGGTTGAGTTGTCCTGTGAGAGGCTTTGTATGCCAAAAGAGACAAACAACATTGATAACGACAACAGCAACACAAATGATGATAACAATGGCAATGATAGTAATGATAGTATAGTATAGATCGGGTTGAGTTGTTCTGCGAGAGGTTCTGTATGCCAGAGACAACGAAAAATGTGAAGAGACAAACAACATTAATAACGACAACAGCAACAATAATAATAATAACAATGCTATAACAATGCCGTCAGGGAGGGTGATTGTTTACATCTTCATTTACTTTTATGCCCTTGAAGCCTCCAACGATGAAAAAAAGGTACACAGGTAGAGCCTATAATGACATAAAGCCGCCATCTTCATGAACGAGACACTTGTTAGATAATTATCCTCTTTACCGCGAGAACCTAAATCAAGCTCATCGAATGAATCAACAAGTGTTTGCACTGAGGACAATAAAATAAATCCTGCCGCTGGGAGGCTGGTGTCCGGCAGCCGTATTAGTTTTTAATGAACAGGTGGATTTTGTCCCTTGAATAATGAACTCCATTGTAATCCGCGTAGCTTTGTGTTTATCGTAATTGTGCATGGGTATGAATTTAGGTGTTGTAAAATAACAAACATTTCAAATACTTGGAAAACCTGTCTTATTGATGTTAGACTAAATAAATTAGATAACTAAAAAGCAAAACTTAAAAATAAATTTTTGGAAGGGAAGAATTAATATTAATAACGCCAATACAATATAACGACGGAGGGTAAATATACGTCAAAAGTCATCATGTTAACTACTTTTTTGTTTGTTATAGTTACTATGTGTATCACCCACGAAGCATTTGATGTGCTCTTTTATGTACTTTATATATTTTTTCCTCTTGAGTTACGTCTTTGTAATTAATATAGACTGTTGATCTGTCTTCGTCTGTCTGTGTGTGTGACTGCCTTCTTCTGCCTCTATCTTAACCCTCTGGCTCTATCTGTGTCCATATTTCCGTCTGTATTTCTGTGTGAGTTTGGTGTGTGTGTGTGTGTGTGTGTGTGTGTGTGTGTGTGTGTGTGTGTGTGTGTGTGTGTGTGTGTGTGTGTGTGTGTGTGTGTGTGTGTGCGTGTGTGTGTGTGTGTGTGTGTGTGCTGTCCCACAGTCTCTCTCTCTCTCTCTCTCTCTCTCTCTCTCTCTCTCTCTCTCTCTCTCTCTCTCTCTCTCTCTCTCTCTCTCTCTCCCCTTGAATGACCCATATGGCAGTTTGCTCGTGAAAAACGTCACTCTGTCCATAAAACTAGCGGAAGTGGGTCGCGGGGCGCATGGAGTTGAAGGATGAGGGTAAGCGGGGTGAGGGGTGAGGTGGCAGACTGGTAGGGGTGAGGGGTGAGTGTGGGCTGGGGTGTGTGCGTGTGCTGGGAGATATCGACTGTTTATAACTTAACTTCATTAGTCGTTTTCCTTCCTTTTGGCCTCCTTTCTTCGCCTTCTCGCCCTTCATCTGCCGACCTCACCATTTTTTCTCTGTAAGTGGAGTGAGTACGATGCGCAAAAAATGGTGCTCAAGTTATACCTTTTAAGTAACTTGCTTACATGTTGTTTGTTGCTTGAAATTTAGTTAGTGCGTGTATACACAAACACACACACACACACACACACACACACACACACACACACACACACACACACACACACACACACACACACACACACACACACACACACACACACACACACACACACACACACACACACACACACACACACATACACACACACCGCCTGCGTGGGTTGGTGGTTTTGAGCGCGTCTGGTCATTCTGTGGTCGCGCATTCTATCTTCGCTCCCTCACAGGGATCTTTCATTAATAAATGCAGGAGGTTACTATCCCCCTTGAGCAATGGCATGGAATGTGTGTGGTGTGTGAGGACCCAGCTGTACCCAAAGATCGGTAAATGCAAAGCAAAGCCTGCAGAAAAACATTGGTTGGAAAGGGTTGGCTAACAAGAAATCAAAACATTTCCTATTGTGTATTTCACTTCTGATGAAGTGCTCGATATGGATACGATATGGAAACAAATATAATCTATAAGAAAGGAAAATACAAAGGATCCTTAAATCACATTATTTAACCTCTTCACGCCCAGATTTTTCCTTTGCTATAAAAAATCGTAAGTTGTTAGCCATAAAATTATGAAAAGTAACTTAATATACCAAATTAGTTAGTCGGCAAGTATACTAAAAGGATCATATCTATTACATATTGCTTATAATCACTAAAAAGTCGTCTAATGGTACCCAAATTACAATGGAAATTACGTTCTGGATCTCAAGGGGTTAAGAATGTAAAATCCTACATGAATATCTAGATCATTCTCTCCAGCTGGTCTTCCTGAATGTCTGACCATTTCGGCCACCTCCTTTATTCACACCTCGCACTGCTTTATTTCTGTCTTTTTATCTCCGTCTCGCTAAGATAAAAACCACAATATTTTTTGCCTGTTTTCGGTTGTGTGTATTTCATCACATTGCTTTCGGCGACTCTCCTCCTCTTCATTCTTTGCCCCGGTCGATGCGTCCCCGAGGCTGCCACAGCGACCTACGTGCAGGCAGCCCCACACAAGTTGAACCTCCAGTGTCTATCATTCACCCCCAAAACCTTCACCCGTGACGCTTTGAAGTTTTTTATATATGGATTTCTTTCGTCTTTGCCTGTATGCATGCCTCATGGGCTTTCCATCTGTCTGTCTGTCTCTCTGTCTGTATATTTGTCTGTATATATTTATACATTTATTTGTCTGTGTGGTTTTATTGGATTTAGTATATGTTGTTTACATGTACTATATCAAGGACACTAATGTTAAACTGACCACAATATTTCATTAGGATACAATAACTGAAAAGTCACACATGATAATTTAATAGATTTCTCCTTCAGAAAAGAAAATTTAAAAGATTAGTTCTTCAGAAATGAGAATTTAGAAGATTAGTCCTTCTGGAAGACTTTTATAAGACAGCGACGTACTCACACAAATGGGAAATGCTTTTTCAACGTTAAAACTGCTGACTTAAAGCGGTAACCAAGGAAGGAAAATATGAGAACGAAATGTGTGGTGGAAAGAAATGGGTGTTCAGTGTGTCCTAGACGTCGGTGATTACAACAAACTAACATTTTGTCATCCTTGTAACGAGACAGTCAAGTGAGGTGGGCTGGATTCTGGACTTTATGAATGTTTATGTCTATCTTTCACTTTGCAATAATGACAAAGCTTGATAAATGATTTGTATGGAGAGGTGTGATCTGTATTTGTATTTATGTATATATGTATTTGATATAGAGAGGCAGTGGAGGTTACTTTACGTTGCGATGGTGTGACGTTGGAAGCCACTCAGCACTATGCATCCTCACACGGCACAGTGACAGAGGGACCGAAGTAAGAATGCCGCAAATTTATATACCAGTCTTCTTTGAAAAACAAAGGTAAAAATAAGAGTATATAAAAGAAAAAGAGATGCAGCAGTTTAAATATTCGATGTATGCAATTTATCACACAAATTTAGGGATTGATTGACCACCTAGTTTGAGTTAGAACGATTTGCCTTGTTTTCTTTTTACTGTATCACTGTGCACATTTTTTCTCTCTACTTAATTTCATCTGTCGTAAACGGTATGATTTATATTACTGTACTGTAGTGTTTTGATTGATTGCATATATTTTCTCGTCCTCCCTCATTCATTTTTTCTTCACTCTCTTCTTTCTTGCGACGAGCCTCCAAATAGTCTCCAACCCAATATTTATCACAAAAGTTAGGCACATCCTCTCACCCGCGAAATACAGAGAGCGCGAAAAATCCCTTGCAAGTTCTGACTTTCTCCTTAAAGAGTGAATAAATGACCTCGTACAGTTCGCTATTGAATATTTAGCTAAGGACGACCTGGTTCCCCTTGACTCACGCCCTCCTCCTTAACCTAGGTCAAGGAGGAAACGAGGTAAAACGCAATAATTTTTAGAGCGAAGGTCAAGTTGCAGTAACCTACGAACAGGCAGGTCAAGGAGGCAAGCGTGTTGTGTTCCTCTCGAGTTATTAAAACACTTGAAGCTTTTATTTTCTGCAGGTGCGCTGGGCTTATAGAAGTCATGTTCGTCCTATTGCTGCGTCTTCTTTCTTCTCATGACCTCTCGTGGCTGCTACGTCCCGTACATACATGTCCTCTTTGTCATTTCTCTCCGCCCTGACATAGCTTTATACATTGCTTTCAAGTCTCCTCTTTTTCTTCTTTCTTCCAATGATGGCAACCCCAATTTCTTCAGCCTTTCCTCATAAGTTCATGGGCGACTTCAACCACTCGACGATCGTGGAAAGACTTGTACTCGGCGGGATTCGAACTCGGGATGCCGAGCTCACTACTTCCAAGAAAGATTTGCTTCTGGCGGGACTCGAACTGAGGACACCAAGCTCACCATTTCCAGGCGCTAACTACTCGCCCTCCCCCTTATTATCCACTACGTTTCCCCTTTCGGCTCCCTAGCCAATGCTGAGCCTTTAAGACACCATTCCTCATGTTTTCACGCTAATCATGTTCACAAGTTTTCCTTCCAACTGTTTCTTACTGTTTCATGATCGCATTGTTCTATTCTCACTAAAGTTTATGTTGTGCCTTCTACCATCTTCATCAAGCCTGTGTAAGATAATTTCTTGGTACTTTCAATGATGGAACATTTGGTCTATATTTCTTGTCACTTGTGTCTTCTCTGTCGACCTATCTATAAGATTTTTCTTTCATTTGCCTCTTATAGCTATCTTCTTGTCATCTCTTTACTCTTCGAACACTCTCTTCTCTGTCTTCTTCTCTCTCTTCTTCTATCTCTCTCTGTCTCTCTCTCTCTCTCTCTCTCTCTCTCTACTTTATCTCTCTTCTTCTCTCTCTCTCTCTCTCTTCTCTCTCTCTCTCTCTCTCTCTTCTTCTCTCTCTCTCTCTCTCTCTCTCTCTCTCTCTCTCTCTCTCTCTCTCTCTCTCTCTCCTCTCTCTCTCTCTCTCTCTCTCTCTCTCTCTCTCTCTCTCTCTCTCTCTCTCTCTCTCTCTCTCTCTCTCTCTCTCTCTCTCTCTCTCTCTCTCTCATCCACCCACCATTCAATTACCGCTCCCGCCTTCACCAACCTCCAACACGAATTAATGCCGCTGTCTTTATGCGCTCCATCAATTAAGTTGTTTAATACCCCAGGTGTCGCCTCGCCATTAATTACCTCAACCTAAATTCATCCTGTAAATTAAAGTCTCCGTAATGCCCAGCAATTAACAAAGGAACACAGCGGCCCTCTCCTCCTCTCCTTCCTCCTACTGCTTGCTTGCTCTTCTCCCTCCGCCTCCTGTGTCGGTTCGTGTGTCTACCCTAAAGGCAATTTCGGATTAATCCCCCCACTACAGCACCCTCACCAGGCTCCGGAAACAGCAACAAGCATTGATCCCCGGCATTTACTTCATCAAGGGTTTCTAGAACGTATTGAGCCCGTGCCACCGACCAAACCTTCGCTACGAGAAAGTAACTCAAGCTTGTGATCGCGTATATGTATGTACCCTGGCTGCCCATTTTTTTTTTTTTGGTTTTGATTTTAGGCGTAAATGTTTGTGGTATTAATATGTGTTTGTGTGTGGGGGGAGTGTGTGTTGGGGGGGTAGTGTGTGTGTGTGTATGTGTGTGTGTGTGTGTGTGTGTGTGTGTGTGTGTGTGTGTGTGTGTGTGTGTGTGTGTGTGTGTGTGTGTGTGTGTTTGTGTGTGTGTGTGTGTTTTGTTAGACATTGGATACACACTAAGGGTTTATTGGCCATTCGTTCACCACACACAAGCGCCACCATTAACATATAACCCACCTATGACCTATCATCAATACAAATAGATGCTAAAGATTGTTCTCAGGAGTTTCTCACCATAATTACTTATATTTAAGGACACATGCAGCCACCATCAAGATAATACTGATAGAAAGGGATGATAATACATACATAGATACTTTTTAAACAGCATTACGATACGACTGGAGGTTGTTTAAATTTTTCTTTCTATTTTCTTTCATTATCGCTCTTCGTAATGCAAGGGGAGGCGGTAGCATAGTGGTTAGCGTCTCCGAGTGGCTTTCTAGGTGACACGAGTTCGATCCCCGATGAGAACTAAAATTCACTTAATATCTCAGGCTACTTAATATCTTAAGGTCACTCACTGCCTACAGGCGCTATAGTCATAAATGAAAGAAGAAAAAAATCTATCGTGAGGATTGTGGAGTCGCATGAGGATTTGCTGAAATTCCTAATGGAATGTGTAATGACGGAAACTGGAGTTATGGTAAAGAGGTCAGTGATGTGGGGTACTAATGTGAAATATCTAGTGCCACCAGGTAACTAACTCCAAAATAGTTTTCTTTACATGATATCTCCGCTTAGCATTTTTTTCTTTACATCCCAAAGGACTGGGCTTGAAGAAAAAAAGCAACAAAAAGCCCGCTTGTTGCCAGTCCCTATAAAGAAGATAGTAAGAGACTGCAGAAAAGGGAGGTGGGCAAATTTAGTACGGGAGGTGTCTTGACACTTCTCTCTTGAAAAATAAATTAAGTCGTAAGAAGATGAAGAAACAGAAACAGGAAAAGAGTTCCAGAGTTTAACTTGTTTAACGTTATTATTTTTCGGCGACAGGTGAGGGTTAAAGTAATCGTCCAGACCCAATTTTTTTTTGCCTTATTATGTTGAATGGACATTCAAAACACCTAATCCACCCAAAATAATTGATTTCCAGGCCTTATGTCCGTAAAAACACGACTTTTGTAAAAAGCGCGCGAAAAAAATGTTCTTCCCTCCAACAGGGCTACGCATGTTATTGATGACGTCACGAGAGGAACGCTCCAATGTAAACAACACTCGTCTGCCTCTGTGAGACCTGTCGGCAAATGTTATGATGAGCGATTGTACTTCGGTGTCAGACAGTAAATCTGTCGCTGTGATAGATCTAGAGTACGATGCTCAATCTGAGACCGAACTAAATGACGCTGCTCGCGTATATGAGGAAAACGAACATCAGATTGTGATGGGAGCCCAACCCTAGAATGTTTGAGCCAGAGTACGAGGTGGATGAACAGGTGTTAGCGGAGCCTGCTGAGGTTCAACACTACTACACAAACAAACACTTCTACATACACACACAAACACTACTACACACACACAAACACTACTACACACACACAAACACTACTACACACACACACACAAACACTACTACACACACACACACAAACACTACTACACACACACACACAAACACTACTACACACACACAAACACTACTACACACACACAAACACTACTACACACACACACACACACAAACACTACTACACACACAAACACTACTACACACACACAAACACTACTACACACACACACACAAACACTACTACACACACACACAAACACTACTACACACACACACACACAAACACTACTACCACACACACACAAACACACTCAACACAAACACTACTACACACACACACAAACACTACTAACACACACACAAAACACTACTACACACACACAAACACTACTACACACACACACAAACACTACTACACACACACACACACACAAACACTACTACACATACACACACACAAACATACTAACACACACACAAACCTACACACACACACACACAAACATACTAACACACACACACAAACACTACTACACAACCCACACACTATACACACACACAACACTACTTTCACACACACACACACACCACTACAAACACTACTACACACACACACACACACACACACACACACACACACACACACACACAAACACTACTACACACACACACACACACAAACACTACTACCACACACACAAACACTACTACACACACACACAACACACTACACACACACACACAACACACACACACACACACACACCCCACACAAACACTACTACACACACACACACAAACAAATACACACACACACAAAACACTACTACACACACACACACACACACACACACTACACGCACACACACACAAAACACTACTACACACACACACACACACACACACACACACACACACAAACACACTAAACTGACACACCCCACACAAAACACTACTACACCACACACACACACAACTACTACACACATACACAAACACTACTACACACACACAACACTACTACACACACACAAACTCTACTAACACCACACACACACACAAACACTACTACAACCACACAAACACTAAGATAAATAACATTCATCCATCTAACACTTTGCAAATACCAACTACAAGGTTATGACTATACAAGCGCCGCCAGTCAGCACGAACTAGCGACTACGAACCGCTGACCGAATGCACAGGACCTGCACATTGCACTCACGTCCTACCAACCTTGCACAACCTGACGGGCACACAAACACTACTACAACCACACAACACTACACAACCCACAAACATACTACTAACACAAACACTACTACACACACACAAACACTACTACACACACACACACAAACACACTACACACACACACAAACACTCTACCCACACCAAACACACTACACCACACAAACACTACTACAACCACACAAACACTACTACACACACACACAAACACTACTACCATACACACACAAAACACTACTACGCACACACACACACACAAAACACTACTACACACACACACACACAAACACTACTACACACACACACACACACACACACACACACACACACACACACACACACACACACACACAAACACTACTACACACACACACACACACACACACACACACACACACACACACACACACACACACACACACACACACACACACACACACACACACACACACACACACACACACACACAAACACTACTACACACACACACAAACACTACCACACACACACACAGCAGCGCGGGAAGAGGAGCCTTCCTCTCGTGACGTCACCGACCTGTGGCGCATCGTCTGCCAGTTGCCAGCAGCGTTTTCGAAGCTCGGGAAATTTACAGATTTTGATTGCGGATTATTAAAAAAGGCTGACTGGATGCAAAAGGTGACAACATATTGTTGATACACTCGATAATGGCTATACTCTAACTACATCAAATCAGGAATGATGAAATGGTCTGGACGATTACTTTAAGATAAGTGTATTTTTTTTCTCTTATTAAAGTGAGTTTTATAGCATTTACCAGTCTCCTTTACATACAAAAAGACAAAATCTCAAAGTTAATGTGAAATAGTATCATAAAAATGTCTACAGGCGCTATAGGCTCAACGTTAAAAAAGAAAAAATTCATATAAAAGAGATGTGACCAAAGAACAAACCTCTATTTCCTTTTTCTCACTTTTTCTCTCTCTGTATTGATATATACTTAGTACATAAAAACACTGATATTTTTATTGATCTTATACTCCTTTTTTTTATCTGCATGGATTCAGAGACGTATTACACTAGGGCCTAATTGAGATGTCAACAGAATTAAGCCTCAATAAACAGGGAAACAAAAATTTGACCTCAAGGCGAATAACCCGCAGAGATCTTGATTGTTTACCACAGGAGACGCTTGGCATGTATACGATCTCCAGGGCCTGAATGATGACCTTGGTAAATCACAAGATCAAAGGACGGAGTGGCAGAGGAGAGGCTTCATCATTCATGTTTCCTTTCTGTTCTGGTTTCCATAGGTTTCGTATACGTGGCAGTATTACAGACAGCTCTCCATCATCACCTTGTAGCTTGTACGTCTCTACCTGACTGTTAAACGCTTGATAAGGAAAGGCATATAGCTAAAAATAGGAGTATCAGATCAATGAAAATATCAGTGTTTTTATGTAAGTATCTATCAATACAGAGAGAGAAAAAGTGAGAAAAAGGAAAAAGAGGTTTGCACTTTGGTTTCATGTCGTTTATATGATTTTTATTAATGTTTACGTTTGAGCCTAAAGCGCCTGTAGACATTTTTATGATACTATTTCACATTACCTGTGAGATTTTTCCAATTTCTATTTTATGGAAAGGAGACTGGTAAGTGCTATATTGTGTAAGAATTTGAGAAACATCTTAAGTAGCTTCTGAAGGGCCTTTGTTTATATATCTTTGAAGTTCACTTAAGATTCAATAGAAAAAGATGATGTAGCTAAGTTGGTCATCTCTCTCCTTCCCCGCCAACATGACTGTGTTACAATTTTAGCTAGGTATGTGATAGTGAAAGGCACACATCCACCAACACACACACACACACACACACACACACACACACACACACACACACACACACACACACACACACACACACACACACACACACACACACACACACACACACACACACACAGACACACGCACACACACACACACATACACACACACACGCACACACACACACACACACACACACACACACACACACACACACACACACACACACACACACACACACACACACACACACACACACACACACACACACACACACACACACACACACCAATCTTGGCTTACATACTAATCTGATCTGACTGGAACGAAATGTCACACACACAAAAAATAATGGAATAAATATTTTGCCACTCTAGTTTGAATGGAGGTGTTCGTGTTTGTCAACCCAATGTGTAAATGCAAAGAAGTGTTGGAAGATTCAGCTAATACAGTACACTTTGTTTCCCTCTGTTCATTACACCTTCAGTCACTAGAAAGACTTAGTTGATCTAAGTAAAGCCGAACTTCATAAGCAGTTTGGAATTGAAGTTAAACAGCGTTGACAGCTTCCATATATTCACTTGAAGTTTAAATTGGTTATCTCAAGACACTCAAAGTTTAATGGATAAAATAATTACTTCGTGAAACGTTCCAAAATGTTACGCTAAACTAATCACAGAATTAGATTATTGATTATATGGCTTAATGGCGTAAATTTCTACTAAACATCTAATGTACACAAACCATATAAAACACATGCAAACTCCCTGCTACACCCAGAATACCCTCCACAAGTACATGGAGTAGCCACGCATATACATCCATCTGTTCTCTCTGATAATAAAGCCGTGTTTGACCTTATTACGAATCCTCGGTGGTAATTCCAAACTGTTACGCAGATTTTTCTGTTAGACGTATCACATAATTGGACAAGTATACCTTAACCCCTTCACGCCCAGATCTTTCCTTTGCTATATAAAATTGTCTGTTGTCGAGCCATAAAATTACGAAAAGTGACTTAATATACCAAATTAGTTAGTCAACAAGGTTACTAAACAGGTCATTTCTATAAAATATTGCTTATATTCACAAAAAATTGTCAAACGGTACCGAAAGGACTATGGAAATTACGTTCTGGGCGTTCAAGGGGTTCAAGGCCTTGGTAACAGGTATAAAAGTGGTATCGACGTGTGTGGTTTCAAAGGTGAGGCAAACTTACCTGTCTAAACAAAGGTATCATTCTTTTGAGCTGTTTGTCGTGTTTTCATATCTTATGGTGAAGTTGTAAGATTGCTTGGTGATCGTTAACCACTTATAGCTGCAGTTAGTCGTGAAATATTTGTTTTCTTTCAACGTGTCTTAACCTGTAGCTACTGATCAGCAATTGCCATGGTGTGGTATGTTCTTGTCAACAATATTCTTATCATTCTCTCCTTCACGCACCCCAGACTGCTACTCCTCGGCGTGCCTTACTGTCTCACATAACCTCCATTTTGTTCTTGAGATATATGGAAGAATAATACAGCCGTCATAAATTCTCTCTCTCTCTCTCCTCTCTCTCTCTCTCTCTCTCTCTCTCTCTCTCTCTCTCTCTCTCTCTCTCTCTCTCTCTCTCTCTCTCTCTCTCTCTCTCTCTCTCTCTCTCTCTCCTCTCTCTCTCTCTCTATATATATATATATATATATATATATATGTATATATATGGCATCATGATCCCAATAAATGCCATATGATGGCATCATCATATGGCATCATGACCCCAATAAATCATATCTTTCCGTGTGATTACAAAATTCAGAATTTTGGGAAGTTAGCTTTGATCATGACTCGATAATTTATGGTCTTCAATCTACCACTGATAAAAAAGTCTAATTATTGCTTTGAAATAGTATGACAGCAACGCGAGTCGTGCAGCAAGAACACTGTGGGTACCAGAATCTTTCTTCTTATTACACTGAAATGAACCACCAATGAAGAACACGACCGAAAGCAACAGTGCAGCGTGAGAGGAAGGTGACGTAAGGGACAGAGGCGGCATAGGATGAATTCCAGAACATAACTAACTGAATTCGAGAACAGTTCCTCTCCAGAAGATTTCCATTTTGTTTCCAAAGAGAGAGAGAGAGAGAGAGAGAGAGAGAGAGAGAGAGAGAGAGAGAGAGAGAGAGAGAGAGAGAGAGAGAGAGAGAGAGAGAGAGAGAGAGAGAGAGAGAGAGAGAGAGAGAGAGAGAAGAGAGAGAGAGAGAGAGATACATACATACATACATACATACCTATATGGATTGAATAATGGATAGATAGATAGAGGGATAGATAGATTGATGAACATATAGATACAAATCAATCAAGTTTTTGAGAAGAGGCCGAACAGTAATGGAAAAACTTGTGTACTCATAATTGACTTCTTCAGATAAGTAGCTTTTGATTCCTCCTCCCTCCCTCTTCCTTTCTCCCTTCCTTTCTCCCTCTCTCTCTCCCTTTCTCCTTCCCTCATCAATTAATCACGCGCCTCCCTTTCTGTTGCTCTCCCCGTCTCCCTCCGCCTGGCCGAGTAATGAAGATTAATGCGTCGCTCGTCGGAGGCTTTGTGGGGAGATCGTTTCTTTATGTTCCGCGGGAGGCCGCCGATGGTTTATTGATGGGCACGTCGCGACAAGCCCTCCACAGATATGATTCACTCACCGGAACCTCCTCGTCCACAGACCAGACCTCCTTCGGTATTTTACTCTTTACTGGGTGACTGTCATTACGTGTGTGTGTGTGTGTGTGTGTGTTGTGTGTGTGTGTGTGTGTGTGTGTGTGTGTGTGTGTGTGTGTGTGTTTTAGGTAGAGAAGTAGCTTCCAATGTATATATGTATAATCATTGGAAACTGCATATATACCTTAAACCAGAGGTTCTCAAACTTCACTGGACGGCGGCGCACTAGATTATATCTTGGACTTTGGTGGCGCAGCATCTATATTTATATTTTATATATATATATATATATTAGGGTGTCCCAAAATGCAAAAGTTTTGAAATGTTGCACGCTCGTGTGTTATTCCGCTTTTCTAATAGTAAAACAGTATTGCGTTGAAATTTTGAGCGAATTGAGTAATATTTAGGGGTCCCGACAAAGTGAACATTTAGGTGACGTGACTCGAATTTCAGGATTTTTTTAAATTTCCACTTTTTTTCTCCCTCGGGCTATCAACATGGCAACAAGAGCCGCTATTAATCTTTGGCTGATCGACAAGGCTCCAATCGATGAAATCACCGGAGCCCGGCTACCATCGAAGGAGCAGGTCCTCCTCCGCTACTACCACCACCACCGGGAGATGGTGGTGGTAGTAGCCTTCTGTTTCGACACCACGACTTCGAACACTGGCATGGTGCAAGGTGCTTGCATTCGGATTGAGCAAGTACTCGGACGAAGCTTGCTTTGGTTGGCCTGCCGCCATCATGTCCACGAGGTGATCCTCAAGGATGTCTTCGAAGCCAGCCTCGGCTCTTCCTTTGGTCCTGACATTGGAATCTTCAAACGACTCCGTGATCGATGGTCCTCCGTGGATTCCTCGCAGAGAGAGACGGTGGAAACATCGGAGGACCTCGTAGAGTTCTTCGCCACCAATGACACTGCCAGCAAGCTGAAGGACGACGCATTGGCCTTCCTGAAGGAGGCTCTGATGTCGAAGAACCATCCCAGGGAGGACTATGAAGAACTTCTCCGTCTCTCCTACCTGTTCCTCGGTGGTGAAGGTCCAGCCAAACCATTCCGCCGTCCTGGAGCTCTCCATCAAGCCCGGTGGATGGCCAAGGCCATCTACTGCCTCAAGCTTCAGATGCTGAAATCCCAGCTGTCGCTGACTGGTCGAGAGAAGGCCGGAGTGGAACGAGTGGCCCTCTTCGTTGCTCTGGTGTACTGCAAGCAATGGCATGAGGCACCGATCTCTGTGAAAGCTCCGTTGAACGACGTGCTCTTCCTCGAGATCCTCAAGACATACCCTGACCAAACCGTTGCCAAAGCAGCAGAACAAGCCCTGCGACGCCACCTGTGGCACGTTTCCGAGGAAAACGCGGGACTGGCCTTCTTCGACTCAAGGATTGATGTGGAGGAGAAGAAGCAGATGGTCAAGGCATTGGACAAGCCCGCCTCGAAGAAGGAACTCAAGCGATTGGAGGGAAAAAAGATGACGATGTCTTCCTCCCTCTCGTCCTTCGTCACTTCGAAGACACGGTCCTTCTTTCAGAAACTCGACGCGGACGAGGGCTTCCTGGCATTGGGCCCGGCATTGTGGGAGGAGGACGACCGATTCAAGGACGCTCAGAAACGGGCACTTGGCTTCCGAGTGGTCAACGATGCCGCGGAGCGGGGCATCGCCCTAGTCCAGCGCTACCTGGGGTCCACGAAGTCGGCCGCACAGGAGAAGTATCTCCTCCAGTTAGTCCACCACCATCGGAAATTTGTGGAGCGGGAAAAGAAGGAGGACCTTCAAAAGAAGGCTTTCTGAATGGAAACAATGAAAACTGTCTGTTTTTGTTTCCTTATAAGTTTCTTTCTAAAAATGTGGGATGTTTTGAGTTTTTTCTTTGTTTTTTTAAGGTTATTAGAAAATTGTTTAATTGATCGCGACCCCTAAATATTCTCCGAATTACATTTAATTTCACAAGAGCTCTTCTTATGCATGTGTAAACAGAAGTAAAACACGAGCAAGTGAAAAAAACATGTTTCATATTTTCCCTCTATGATCTTGGGACACCCTAATATATATATATATATATATATATATATATATATATATATATATATATATATATATATATATATATTATATATATATATATATATATATATTATATATATATATAATATATATATATGAATGGACATAAGGAAATAATGTGTAAATAAACTACTGATCAGTGGGACACGTGTGCCTGCCTGGAGTTGCATATCCGCTCTATGTTAGGAGGGACAGTTGACAGACACACTCTCATTTCCTCTTCAACAGCCAGCATTTTATTCCTTTTCTTAGTTTTTATATTTGTGAGGGCTGAGAATCCCAGTTCACACAGATATGAGGTTGAAATTGCAAGAGTATTTTCTGGGCCCTTTTGGATATATGTGGGTGTTCGTTTTCCATTTGAATCCAGAAGCTTTCTAATGTCATATCCAGATATTGCAGTTTTAGTGTGCGGTCATTACGGATGTTGATTAGTTCTTCTTCTTCAAGGATGCCAAGTTGTGGCTTGCTCAAGGGATTGTGAACGAATGGATTTCTCAGCCAGTCATAACTTTCAACAGATATTTTTGGGAAATATTTTTCTATGTTCCTTCCTAGGCTTTCAAGATGCTGCTTAATGAGTGGAACAATGTCTGTATATTTAGCTTCAGCAGTCTTTTGAAACATGTCAATCTTGCCTTCACTCACCCTTTCATTCCAGAGCCTAATTATTTCTACCAAGGCTTTCATTTTGTCAGATGATGTTACCATATTTTCATTTCTTCCTTGCATACTTGCATTAACCTTGTTCAGATGTTTAAATATGTCTGCCAAGTAGCATAATTTTGCACTCCAAATTTCATCAGGAAGTAATTCGCAGAATTCAGTTTTCTCCTCAAGGGTAAAGAAAAGGAGCATTTCCTCTCTCAGTTCATGCACCGGGATAACACTTTGCCTCTTGATAACCACCGGACTTCTGTGTGGAGAAGACCTTCGTGAGGAGATCCCATTTCTTCACATAGTATGGAAAATAGTCTTGACTGCTTTGGTCTGCTTTTAAGAAAGTTTACCATTTTCACAACATCATCAAGAACAAACTTTAATTCTTGTCCGAGTGTTTTAGCAACAAGAGCTTCACGTTGCAAGAAACAATGGGTAGTAATCAAATCTGGGTTCTCCTTCTTGAATAAGGACACAAAACCTTTTACCGATCCCACCATGGATGGACAGCCATCTGTGCAAATTCCTACACATAATTTCCATGACAAGTCCTTTTCTTTCAAGTATTCTGTCACTGTAGAAAATATCTCCTGTCCTGTGGTTTGCACCAGTTCTTTGCAGCATAAGAAATGTTCAGTTATTTTGTTATCAGCAACATAACAGATGAACACTAGTAACTGAGGTTTTCCTCCAATGTCTGTTGATTCATCCGCTTGTAAAGCATACATTTTACCTTTCACGAGTCCACAAACACTTTTTTCAATATCAAACGACATGTCCTTTATTCGTCTACCAATCGTGTCGTCTGAGAGGGGAATTTTTTTCACTTCCTTTTCAGCCTCATCCCCAAACAATGTTTTCACCACAGCACAGCAAGCTGGAAGGAAGTATGACTCTGCAATTGAATGGGGTTTCATTTGTTTTGCTGTATGCTCTGCCACTAAATAGCTTGCTTTCTGTGCCTTTTCTGCCACCTTCACCTTTTTCTCAAACCCAAGCCTTTGTTGTTTGTTATCTTTCAAGAGTCTTTTAAAGTATTCGATAGGTTTCTGAGAGAGGTGACTATGTTTTGTTGTTAAATGTCTCTTCATTTTCATAAGAATCATAGATTCATTTGATAGCTCAATGCCGCAAACAATACATTTTGGCTTTTGACCATTTTCATCATCACAGCAAGTGAACCCAAGTCTAAGATAACTGTCGTTATACAGGCGAAATGACTTACTGCGGTTACTTTTGCTGGCACGTGTCGTCGTTTTGACCACGCTCAGACCTGGATGACAAAACTCACTTTCATCTGTCACTTCTCTTTGCCTGCTCGGACCTGCACGACTACGGTCACTTTCAACTGGCACTTCACTTTGCCAGCACGGACCTGTACGACTATGCTCATTTTCAACTCACTTCACTTTCTTCACTTTCCACACTAGGGTCTGGACGAGAGGACTCACTTTCAACAGTTATTACTGTTACTTCGCCTTCGGTGCCTTCGACACATTTACGTTTTGATTCATGATCAACTGCGACGCGACTTCACCGCTATTGCCTTAAGTACACTTTCGCTTTTTAATGAGGTACTTATCCATTTTTTAAGCTTGGACCTCATTAACACCACAACAGCGATACTTACTGAGGCTCATGGCTACACTGACCACGGGAGGTGCCTACCCAACGCTCTGCCTACGTGTGTTGCCAAATTATACATGTTATTTATCGATCGGGGTTCACGTAAATCACGTCAAACAGTCAAACTTGCATAAAGCCTACTGATATACGTATGCATCAGTTTCTATTCATCATCCTTTTTCCTTTTATATGTCGCTAAAAACAATTCACATGAACGCGTGATAAAACTAGTAAGTTGGTAACTCAGTAACACCAGCAGGCTGCGGCTCAGACTGGTACAGTACGTGTACAGTACTCGTTCAACACGTATTGTGGTGGAAGCGAGAAGTATTCTTTTTAAGGATGAATAACTTATTTATTTATTCTCTATTTCTTACTTTATCCATCTACCCAAAGTAGCTACTTATAATATTATTAAAAGGACCTTGCATCTACCTGCCTAGTTACATATTAACTCATTCATTTACGATTTTCCATCTTCAATATAAAAAACAAAAACTACAACCTCAAAGCGCAAAATACCCATATCTATGAAAAATTACGCGGCGCACCTAGGGGATTCCCACGGCGCACAAGTGCGCCGCGGCGCACAGTTTGAGAATCACTGCCTTAAACACACACAACACACACACACACACCGCGCGATGGTCAGGTTGATAACGTGACGGGCTCCCATTCTGTGGGTAGGCGCACAGTCTATAACGGTCATCCGACGCGCAGGTTGGGGGTGGGGCTTAGTGACGTCACACGATCCAGGTGACGATACAGTGATACAGTGTGTACTCGCAGTTGCCACTCGGTGAAATTATGAATGATTTAATCATTATCTTTACTAGTAATGGAACATTGCATTACCTTATAACAACACAATTGGTATTAATGGACATGTTATTTACCAAATAAGCAGTACATGAAAACAGCAGGGGTGTAATAAACAATACTGTACAAGGCTAAGTGGCATCGTGTTGGGGCGGGGGAGGAAGGAGGGACTAGGCTGCGCCAGCTGAGTCACGTGTCAGAGTCACGTGTTACATCCTCCCCCGCCCCAACACGATGCCACTTAGCCTTTTACTGTATTGTTTATTACATCCATGCTGTTTACATGTACTGCTTATTTGGTAAATAACATGTCCATTAATACCAATTGTGTTGTTATAAGGTAATAGTCTATTACTACCACTGCTATTGCTACTACTACCGTAGATAACAGTGAAGTCGCCACCTGCAGTGAAGTCGCCAGGCGCCAAATATTACGAATTATAGCATCACTACTGATTTTGATGTGCCACTGAAGATGTTACACAGTAGTTTATATCATGATTGTATAATCTACCCTGTTTCAGCGTTGTTTTATACTTTGTATCTGCAAATATAACTGTTGCGCATTTTGCTTCTCACGTTTTTCTTCGCGCGATGACAGACAGTAAACAATAGCTTTTCGGGCGACAGGACGCAGACTTGCCAGATCTTTCAAACTTTAATAGAATTTATTTTCACGTTGGCAGAGGAATTTTTATATATCCAAGCATCTTCCGCAGCTAATATATAGAGACTTGTTTTACGTTACCTCTAATTTCCCTGAATTCCCCAGAGTGGCGACTCAACTGTTGGGTTAAAATACTAGCTGGCGACTTTACTGTAGTAGGTATAGTGAGGTCGCCACTCGGTTTTATTTTTGTCATTTGTTCATTTATAGCCCTAATATGACACAGATGAAGACACAAAATGACACAGACTCTCCAGATAGACCCTTCTAACTTTCCTGAAATCATGGATGTACAAATGTAAGTATTAACGCCACCACACGTCTGTAAATAACAAAGAAACGTAGAACTGGCGACTTCACTGTTATCTACGGTAACACTACTATTACTACTATTACCACTACTACTACTATACGACTACTTCTACTGCTACTAGTATTACTACTACTATTGTTACTATTACTACTACTACAACCACCACTACTACTACTACTATAGTATGGGGAGTAGTTTTTATTATTATTTTTTTATTATTGTTGTTTTTATTGTTAGTTAGTTAGTTATATTATCTTAGAAATAGAATATGGTAAGACATGAACGTGGGCGCACGGACCGGATCCACCCGTCTCTCAGCTATGCTGCTGATAGAATGAGGCAGATCGAGAGGGCTTGGGGTGGCCTGGATCGCGTGACGTAGTTGCGCAGCGTGAGCCAAAACTCGTCCAGCCGTTCGGAAGACCGTTATAGACTGTGGGTAGGCGGTTCGAATCCTCGTGCTCCCGGGGATTTTTCACTTGACAAATTCGGGCGGTTACTGTCCCCATTGAGCAAGGGGATGGGGGTGTGTGTTATGTGAGGTCCCAGCATTGCCCAAAGATCGGTAATAATGAGCTCATTAGCTCGCACTGAGAGGGTGAAAACTGGCGATCGCGAGCCAGCTCGCGTGGACAAGACCATGAGTGAATAACACACACACACACACACATAAACATTACACACACACACACACACACACACACACACATTTCATTTCATTTTGTCTAAAAAAAATGCTTGCTACCCTTCCCTGCCTTGTCTCCTTTTTTTGTGTATGTATTATATTTTCTTTCTATCTCTGCTACTTTTTTTTCTTTCTACTCTTGTCATCGTTTTTTTGACACTATTTTTTTTTTCTCTCTCTCTCTCTCTCTCTCTCTCTCTCTCTCTCTCTCTCTCTCTCTCTCTCTCTCTCTCTCTCTCTCTCTCCTCTCTCTCTCATCTCTCTCTCTCTCTCTCTCTCTCTCTCTCCTCTCTCTCTCTCTCTCTCCTCTCTCTCTCTCTCTCTCTCTCTCTCTCTCTCTCTCTTCTCTCTCTCTTCATCTCCTCTCTCTTCTCTCTCTCTCCTCTCTCTTCTCTCTCTCTCTCTCTCTCTCTCTTCTCTCCTCTCTCTCTCTCCTCTTTTCCACTGCTTACTTTTCAACATTAGTTAATAATGTTGCTTCCCAAGGGTTGTGGTGTTGGTGGCGATAGTTCTGGTGATGATAGTGGTGGTGATGGTGGTGGTGGATGCACGCCGTATCTCCAAAACTTGTGTCCTGTACGGGTTGATGACCTAATGGAGTGAAGGTTTTGCAAGTTTTGACTGATAAAGTTTTTTTCCCTCAGTATTTGTCGAACCTTGTCGGGTACACGGTGAGAGTCTGTATCTGTGTCTTTACCGTGCACTTCAGCAATGATAACAACAACAACAGCAGCAATAACAACATGAGATGGAGGTTTAATTCGTAAGCGGATGGATGAAGGGATAAAAAAATGTTTGGAGACTTAGAAACGTATGTAGACCAGAAGACATTTTTCCGATTGACGTCATGAGGTTCTCTTGACGTCACATGTGTCATTCAGGGCTGCGGGGGGTCGGGGGGGGGGGGGGGGGGGGGGGGGGGTGAGCGCGAGGCCTTTCAGAGTTGTACACATGTACAGTCTGTTTATGATTAATTTCATGATACGTCATATCTAGTGGATCCTGCAAGACTAAGAGTAATGCTGTGCTTGTGCTCCACGGTTTACTAATACACGCCTGTGCAGTGTAGTTGTATTATCATGTAAGTCTAGATAATGAAATATTGAATTTTAAAGCCACGAGATGTGTGTCTATAAACCAAGCGACCTGACAATGCTTATACTGTTGTTGGTCCCTATACAGTGGCCTGTGCGTGTACTACAGGAAACCACGGTCATGCATTGGACAGCAGACACGAGGCGCGGGAGCTGTACACTGTAAACACAGAATTGCCGAAATCTTGTCACTGTGACAAGATCGGCCTTCGTCATTATAGTTTGACAAGAAAACTCGTCACACTGACAAGATCTCTTCCTCATTTTCTTCTGCACATGACAAGTTCTAATCTTGTCACAGAGATTGGCATCTTGTCACAAACATCACAATCTTGGCATGAAATTCAACGTACTCGTAAAATATTTTTTCATGTAATTCAATAATTTACTTTGTGCAAACTTGATTGAAATATTTTCAGTTAATACATTTTTTTAATCAAATGTCCATCTCTCTATCCATCAACCTATCTAACTATATATATCCATCTATCTGTCAATCTTAATCTATATGCTCACACAGCATCACCTGTGGTGTGGTGCGGTGGTGTGGTGTGGTGCAGTCCAGAGGACAGAGGAGAGTGCACACACACACACACACACACACGCACACACACACACACACACACACACACACACACACACACACACACACACACACACACACACACATACACACATACACATAAATATATATTAATTACGATATTATATATCTTTATATATAACATATTATATATAATATACCTGTCGTAAGAAGGCTGGTTATAACTTGGATTATAACTATTATAATTTATTATAACTATTATAACTTATTATAACTTGGATTATAACTATTAAATATAAAAAACCAACCATCCAAGTTATAACCGGTTATAACTATATTATACTACAAAAGAAACATCAAGAAACTTATGAATAGCAATATTATAAGGCATCAAAACACCATGAAACACTCTTAAACACTCGTAAACGCATCAAAACATACAAATACATAAATACAAATACATAACTAGGGGGGGGAGCACTCAGTAGAGCGCATTCCTCCGCTCGAATAGTTCATCAATTGGTTGCTATGGCAACAGTTGTGATTATATATACATATATATATATATATATATATATATATTATATATATATATATATAATATATATATAATATTATATATATATATATATATATATATATGCACTCAGTATGAGCGCATACATCCGGCCGAATATTTCATCAATTGGTTGCCATGGCAACAGTTGTCAATAGATTTCACCCAAAATTAAATCAGTTCTTCCTTATACCAAATAGACTTGGTATACTGAGTTTGGTCCAAATCTATTGGTAACTTTTCGAGAAATCCTGTACACTAACAAACAGACAGACAGACAGACAGACAGACAGACAGACAGACAGATCGGGGTGAAAACATAAGCCCTCCAACTTCGTTGGCGGAGGTAATAATATAAGCGAAAGTGTGTGTGTGTGTCTGTGTGTCCGCGATAGGTTCCGCACCCAGTGGCGCAATCCCATCATATGGCACGTTTTGGAACCAGGTCGACGAGGGGAACAGTTTAAGGCCACTTTGGGGATGATCCAATCACTTTTTTTTTATTCTTTTTTTATTAGCCTATTAGCGAGAATTGTGAAAAAAAAGTGGTTTGCGAGAATTGAGGAAACCTTGATGTAGGGTGATGGGTAATGGGTGAGTGAATGGGTGGGGTGATGGGTAATGGGTGTGGGTGATGGGTGAATGAATGAATGGGTGGGGGGGGTGATGGGTGATGGGTGAGGGAATTGGTGGGAGGTGATGGGTAATGGGTGAGTGGAGTGAATGGGTGTGTGGTGATGGGTAATGGGTGAGTGAATGGGGTGGGGGTGATGTGAATGGATTGGCGTTAATACATACATTTCTACATCCATGATTTCAGTAAAGTTAGAAGGGGCTATCTGGAGAGTCCTCAACGCCCTCCGCAGGAGCTAGCTAGTACATACAAATAACATTAATATAAAAATATTAATGAGAGAATAAAATAATAAATATTAGAGCGAGAGAGTTTTTATATAAAGTTTGTAAATAATAAATTTTATTCATGTTATTATTTATTTTTTATTATTTACTTCTTTTATTTTATTTTACTTCTTTTTATATATTATGACCCTTTTTTTTTTTTTTTTTTTTAACCCTTTACGATTAATTTACAATTTACGATTATTTATTATTTTTATATCTTTAGTACCTGAGGGCTAGGGTCTGGTCTCAGTGCCTGGGTGGTGGGCGTGGTGGGCAATGAACCGTTGGGTTGGCTAGGCGCCGGGGTGCGGTTGGATGGTGGTGGGGGTCTGGGTGACGGGCGGGCTGGGGGCTAGGGTCTGGGGTCCGATGCGAGAAGGCAGATACGCACTGAGTGAACTCATACGCCCCTTCGAACCGGACCATCATGTGGACCCCTAACCTAACCCTTGACCTTTCCATCACTTTGACCCTACCTGTCATCACGTCGACCTGAGCAACCTATCCTGACCACGACCCATATGACGTCGACCGCTCTTTAAACCTCTCCCATCAGATACAACCCGACCCATTACTATTTACATTTACCATTACAACCCGTTATTATTATTTTTTATGTTTTATTTTTTATTTATTTTATTTTTTGATCTCTCACCCACGTCTCGTCCATCAGTTACCTTCCCTTGGCCAGAGGGAGGGAGGTCGATGGGCGGTCAGAGGGTGGGAGGGGGGATTAGGATGGGGGAGCTCTCATCCACCAGTTACCTTCCCCTGGCCAGAGGGAGGGAGGTAGGTGGACGGGAGGGGGAGGGGTTGGGGGATGTCTATCAGTTACCTTCCCCTGGCCAGGGGGAGGGAGGTCGATAGACGGGGGGATGGGGAGGGGGTTGGGGGGGGATCCTCTCACCCACGTCTTGCCTATCAGTTACCTTCCCTTGGCCAGAGAGAGGGAGGTCGACAGACCGCCAGAGGGTTTGAGGGGGGACGGGGTCCGAGCTCGGTAAAGATATCCGTAAAGGACTTGTGCGGGAATCGAACCCATCACCTTTTTGTTGACGTATACAACACCAACGCTTTACCACTGAGCTATGGAGCACCCAGCTAATAATTATCGAGAAGTTATATTTGTACACCTCACCCGAACTCCTACTGTGACTTTTACCTTTAGGCTCATTTTGCCAGGCAAAAACCTGGGAAAACACCTTTATTGCCCGTGTTCTCCTAAGAGCTCCGAGATGATGCACCGAGCCTGGGGCACCGCTACTCTTACAGGGGCTGCCCACCCTGAAGTATGCCTTGGGCTGTATAAGCTCCAAAGGGATAGTAAGAGTAGCGGTACAGTGTAGTGTACTTAGCTACTAACTCCACCCTGAGGACACACGGGTTCCACTTCTCCCTCAGACTGACATCAGTGATCCAAGCTCCCTGCAAGCCTCAAGGGAGAGATCCCTCCTGGTCTATCTAACTAACTCCAAGCTGGCATATCATCTGGCTAAAAGCGCACGGGTTCGAATACTGCCCGGCCAACAAACTATTATCATTATCAGCTTGTGAGTGTGTGCATGTGTGTGTGTGCTAATTGTGTGTGTGCGGTGCTGTTGTTGTTTTTTCTCGACCTCTAGTCTTGCTTTCCTCCCTCCCTCTCCCTGCTTGCCTGCTTTCCAGGGCAGCAGGCAGGGAGAGGGAGGAAAGGAGGAAGTGGGAGGGACAGAGTTAGGGAGAGAGGGAGGAAGGGTGATGGAGTAAGGGAGGAAAAGATGTGAAGAAGAGAGAGAGAGAGAGAGAGAGAGAGAGAGAGAGAGAGAGAGAGAGAGAGAGAGAGAGAGAGAGAGAGAGAGAGAGAGAGAGAGAGAGAGAGAAAGAGAGAGAGTTTGTTGGATTGTGTCTTGTTGAGAGTAAGTTATTGTTATTATTGTTGTTGTTATTATTATCATTATTTGATATACCCCCACCTCCCCCACACCCAGCCCACCATGACCAGCAGCGTTCAGTACACCCACGCCCTTCCCTTTCCTCCCCTCCGTCAGTCACGCCACACGCCCTCATCTGGTCCCGTGTTGACATCATATAGCGCTGTAAACACAGAATAGCCGAAATCTTGTCACTGTGACAAGCTCGGCCTTCGTCATTATAGTCTGACAAGAAAACTAGTCACACTGACAAGATCTCTTCCTCATGGTCTTCTGCACATGACAAGTTCTAATCTTGTCATGTGCAGAAGACCATGTGCATCATAATATATATATATATATATATTATATAATATATATATATATATATATATATAAGAGAGAGAGAGAAGAGAGAGAGAGAGAGAGAGAGAGAGAGAGAGAGAGAGAAATTTAATTTATATATATATATATATACTAGCCGCAAAGCCGCCCTCCGGGCGGACTTTTTGGCTAGCTCCTGCGGAGGGCTATTGGTGGGCGGCCCACCACCTGTGTTTGGTGGGCCTTCGGCCCACCAAACACAGACTCTCCAGATAGCCCCTTCTAGCTTTCCTGAAATCATGGATGTAGAAATGTATGTATTAACGCCAACCTATTCACATCACCCCCAACCCATTCACTCACCCATTACCCATCACCCCCCACCCATTCACTCACTCATTACCCACCACCCCCCACCCATTCACTCACCCATTATCCATCACCACACACCCATTCACTCACCCATTACCCATCACCCCCATCTATTCCCTCATCCATCACCCATCACCCCCCACCCAATCACTCACCCATCCCCCCACACCCATTACCCATCACTCCACCCATTCACTCACCCATTACCCATCACCCTACATCAAGGTTTCCTCAATTCTCGCAACCCACTTTTTTTTCACAATTCTCGCTAATAGGCTGCTAAAAAAGAAAAAAAGAAATTGATCGGATCATCTCATAAATGGGCTAAAAACCTTCCCCTGCTCGAGCCGGTTCCAAAACTGTGCCATATGAGGGGATTCCGCCACAGGGGGCGGCACCTGGAGCGGACACACACACACACACACACACACACACACACACACACACCTTTCGCTTATATATATATATATATATATATATATATATATACTATAATAATATAAGCGAAAGTGTGTGTGTGTGTGCGTGTGTGTATGTGTGCGTGTGTCCGCTCCAGATTCCGCCCCCCGTGGCGCAATCCCATCATATGGCACATTTTTGGAACCGGGTCGAGCAGGGGAAGGTTTTAAGCCCAATTATAGGATGATCCGATCTCTTTTTTTTTCTATTTTTTAGCAGCCTATTAGCGAGATTTTTTTTTTAGCAGCCTATTAGCGAGAATTGTGAAAAAAAAGTGGGTTGCGAGAATTGAGGAAACCTTGATGTAGGGTGATGGGTAATGGGTGAGTGAATGGGTTGGGTGATGGGTAATGGGTGAGTGAATGGGTGGGGGGTGATGGGTGATGGGTGAGGGAATAGGTGGAGGGTGATGGGTAATGGGTGAGTGAATGGGTGTGTGGTGATGAGTAATGGGTGAGTGAATGGGTGGGGGGTGATGGGTAATGGGTGAGTGAATGGGTGGGGGGAATACATACATTCCTAAATCCATGATTTCAGGAAAGTTAGAAGGAGCTATCTGGAGAGTCTGTGTTTGGTGGGCCCAAGGCCCACCAAACACATGTGGTGGGCCGAAGGCCCACCAATAGCCCTCCGCAGGAGCTAGCCAAA
>JACEEZ010021826.1:185000-260000 GCA_016584305.1 Chionoecetes opilio | reverse complement strand
TTCGCTTCCCCCCCAGACCCCCCTTGTGTTATATTTCATTTCCGCCAGCGGTTGTAGGGGTAGGAAATACTCCTTATGATGAGAATGAAACGTTCAGGATACTTAAAACCACTGATCGTGTATTGGTTTAACCCCTTCACGCCCAGATCTTTCCTTTGCTATAAAAAATTGTCTGTTGTTAGCCATAAAATTACGTAAAGTAGCTGAATATACCCAATTAGTTAGTCGACAAAGGCACTAAACAGGTCCAGTGGCGGTTCTAGCACTAAAAAACTGGGGGGGCCAACTTGGCGCCAATGTAAATGTGGGGGGGCAAAACAAAAGTTTGGAGGGTCCTGTAACTAATGGGGGTGGGGGGGGGGCGTTGTGGGCACCACATAAATTTTTTAAAGTTGAGCACTTTCCAGGGTCAATCTGAGGCCTATGGAGGGATATGTTAGACTATCAAAGTGATATTCAGTTAGAAAAAAAGTATTTTCAAAAGAACATTGGGGAAGAATTAAACGAAAGTTCATCTGAGATTTCAGTCTCAGGTCCATTTTCTCTGCTAGTGAGTATAATAATACTGAAACATACTGAACATACTGAACAATTAAAATACAAAAAATATGGCAGTTGTTTATAATCACATCAACACAAATGTGTTATATACTACTTACCTTAGTCTACCTATAACCTCATACGTTGAAAATTCTGTATACACAAACAGCTATGATTTTCAGACATGGGCATGCAAATGCTACATTAGACACAATGGTGATGATACCTTCATTCGGCAGCAATATATTTAGTGCAGCTTAATCCTACGATTATCATGCCGACTGTCAAATTCATCAACAAAGCAATCTAAATCAATTCCCTCAGCGAGTTCACTTTCAATCGACAATAGTGCAATGTTACTTAAGCTGTCACAAGTCATAGAATTTCTGAGAAATGTTTTCACTAACTTTATTTTTGAAAAGCTCCTCTCACATGAAGCGCTGGTAACAGGAAGAGTTACGGCTATCAAAAATAGCTTGTATAAACAGTCAAATGCAGCCTTGTACGGACATATGAATGACAGGAATTGTGCAATTGATGTGGGTTGTTCAGGTTCTTTCATGAGTAATTTTTTCACTATAGGTATCTCATGTTTTAAATCACTTTGATTGACTGAGTAGGCCACTGCAAATGCCTTCAAATTTTGTTCAGACAAGAATGTCTGTCCTCCAGGACAGAGAGCTGAAATACCACAGAAAATCGCAGATGAGTCTTTGGTAAAACGACGGTCTAACTCGCTAATCAAACAATCTAATACTTCATACAAGATGCTGCTGTGCTGCACGTGACTTGAGTCATATCTTTAACTGGTTGTTTCCAGCACGATGAATTCATCAAGTTGTCGAGGTTTTCTTCTCCGACTTCTATTCATTAATGGTGAAATGCAGCATTTCTTACAGAGTTCAGTAACCTTTTCAGAGTACTGCTCGATCAAGTTGGAGTTTCGCATATCAGCTAGATCTTCGCTGAGTGATGAAATGAGCTTGACTGCTTTTCCTAAGTCAGCTTGTTTGTCCTGTAGCTGCTGTGATACTATATGAATTTTTCCTAGAATTTCCGAGAAAAAATGCATTAAATAAACAAACTCTGCGTCTATCTGCGCAAGTATACCTTGAGCAGATACAGCTCGAGATCCAGTGTCATCTGCAGAAGTCTCCTTCAGGAGTCTTACTATACATTCCAGCCGCAGCAAAGCGTTTTCACACCAGATGGCCCGACACCACCACCGTGTGTTCACAAGCGACGCCTGATAAGGCCTGCCTTATAATACTCAAGAAAGGGAAGTCATGACCCACCCTGCGACCCTCTCGGGTCACGAGCCAATTTATCTCCTCTCCTCTCAGAGAAAGTCAGGTGGTGTTATCATATACTATATAGCATACATCAAGTCATACACACACATTTCATGTCCTGCAGACATCACAAACCAAATACACACCAATTTTCGAAATCATACCAAACAAAATATTACTGTTGTGTCAACAGGGAGGAATAACCACTACGCAGTTGTGACTACGTGAATGGAGAAGAACTGGAGGAATAAAACTAACCAAACTAATAATTAATTAGCCACGTACGCCACTAAATAGTAGACATTTTAAATGTAAACATAGGTAAATGAACGAAGTTTATAAATGGATGTATTAACAAAAACTCATTTTTTACCAAACTCATCTTTGTTTGGGGCTAACATAACAAATCAGAAGACCATGTTGTCATTAGGAATTGTGTTGCCACAGGGCTCTCTGTAAAATTAGACGAATTGAGGAAAAAATCTACTTAATATTTGCTAATATTGAATAGGGTTAGATAGAGGTATATGTTGTCAGACATAGCTCAGACTCCTGAGTCCTCACGCCAAGCATTAACGACAGTCCTCTGCGTGTGTGGGGTTCCATCTATCATCTATGACGCCATTCATGCCAAGCCTTGATGTTAGTCCACAAACCATAATCGTCATGCCAAATGCCAACCCACACTGTGTGTGGCCAGCCACCTCACGCACTAACGTATTGTAAACATCGATAACAACACAGGAGAATAAGAGAGGACGACAAGCACTGATGCGGGTAAGGTCCGTAAGGATTCGATCATACGCAAGAAATGTAGGTACTCTACATCAGGTGAACCGGTATATCGCCATTCGCCAACATACACCATCTTCCACTTAGCACATTATAGTCACCAGCAAGAAAGAACCCACACGAATATATCGTCATGTAAGAAATTATCGGCCCAATAGTGTGTGACACGTAGAAGACATAATTGAACACACACAGTGACACACTTACCCATAATATTGTAATCCTTGTTTCCCGCCCAATCCACATGTAAAAAAACATATGAGCATGAAAAGGACCTCTATCAAAATATGAATAACAGATGTATCAACTATGTCATGAAAATCATTAATGATAATAATAATAATAATAGAAATAGTATTGATAATAATAATGATAATAATAATTATTAGCATAGTTATTTTTATTATTGTAAGCAGCATTACCAACTCCTGTTATCGCGCTAGTGGTAGTGAGTTGTGCTCGGCGGCGGCCGTGCGACCGACCCCCGTGGCCCCGTGGCCCCATGCCACGGGGCCACGATCGCGGCTTGAAAGTGGGCCCGTGGGAGGGCCAAGCAGGGGGCCAGCCTAAATTTTGGGGGTGCCATGGCCCCCCCATGCCCCCCCGTAGAGCCGCCACTGAACAGGTCATATCTATAAAATATTGCTTATAGTCACTAAAAATCGTCTAATGGTGCCAAATTACAATGGAAATTACGTTCTGAGTCTCAAGGGGCCGTCGCATCTCCACACTGGTGTTTTCGATACAAAAAAGTAGTGTAGTTACTCTATATCACTTCCCGTTTTCTTATTCCCCGCATCCCCCCAAACCCCACCCGCGCCGCCACTTCCTGGGAGTCGCGCACTTCGAAGCGGTTTCTCGATGTCGACTCGCGCACGTAGAATACTCACTAGTTCATCGAAATCTGTTATCCTTATGGTTACGGATCAATGCTATGGTTACTATAATCACGAGTAATAAGAAGATACTTGTTTGAGGCGCTTTGAAGGCATGGAGGTAAAATAGTGCAAGAAATACTAAACATGAAACATCTCTTTACTTTCGAACCTCTTCCGAGACTGATGATTGAGTTCATCTCCCACAATGCCTTCCTCCCTGTGATGGCTCCGCACGTATACGCGTCTTGCCTTGTTGTGTCATTTTATCGAGCATCATCGGCGTCCCTATAGTGTTTTGAGAGTTCACGAGGCGTCGGTGGAGCAAGTCATCTCACGCGGTAAGTGTGGCGTGTGTTGTGTGTGTCTCAGACTTGATAGAGAGCGGGATGTACATGTTAAAGTGTCCATGGTTCGTTGCTGGGGAGCTGGAAGTCCTTACAGAGAGAGAGAGAGAGAGAGAGAGCCCAGGTGGTTGGTTTGCTATCCCTTTCCTTTCCACATCACCACTTCACTATTCACCACCAGTACACCCATCACCATCACCACCACTACCACTACCACCACCTCAACCACCACTACCAGTAACACAGTCAATATAAATTTCTACTCTATTAACTACCTTACACATGAGGTAGGGGCGAGCGGGGCAGGTTGCATCGAGGGTGTTACATCATTGCCTCTAACTCGCATGTTATCACACGTACATCGTCTTAATACTACTACTACAACTACTACTACTATAAACTATTACTACTACAACTACAACAATAATAATAATAAAAAAGTTAATGCGAGTTAGAGGCAATGATGCAACCTACCCTCCATGCAACCTGGCCCGCTCTCCCCTACACGAGGTTAAAAAAAAAATGTCAGTGAACGATATGCGCGAAATATTATGACACAATGGAACGAAGGAGAGTGGAAATCTTAGTGGCTGACTTTTATTTTTTTCTATTATTATTTTGTTCTACATTCTAAACTTACCACACGTTGGTATAGACTAGCGGATTGAATGTATACGGTAGACATCGGACCCCCTGTGCAGCGTCCCCATCCATGAAATTGTCTAGCCTCCTTTTGAAACTCCCTATTGACTCCGCACTGACTACCTGACGCCCGAGTCAGGAAGGGGAGTGAGAAGGCTGCTCCAAGGCCTTCTAGGTGAGCGCCCTAATGGATGGGTCAACAAAACATAAATCTGTTTGCATATACCGTCAAACCTCACCAAATACTGAAGGGATTCTTTAAGGAGGCAAATTCTCTGACTAAACCCATATACTGTGTGTGTGTGTGTGTGTGTGTGTGTGTGTGTGTGTGTGTGTGCATGTGTGTATGTTGTGTGTGTATGTGTGTGTGTGGTGTGTATGTGTGTGTGTGTGTGTGTGTGTGTAATCTTGGTGTTTATCTGTCACTTTCCCTTAGTCAAGATCGAATGTGACCCCTTATCGCGTATTTTTAGGGCATGTGGGTCGTGGATCGGCGGTGAAGCAAGGCCGGAGGGGCGAGGAAGTTACAGCTGAAAATTCCTAAATGGTTAGGGGATAAGGAAATTATGTTCAGAGAAAGAGAGAGAGAGAGAGAGAGAGAGAAGAGAGAGAGAGAGAGAGAGAGAGAGAGAGAGAGAGAGAGAGAGAGAGAGAGAGAGAGAGAGAGAGAGAGAGAGAGAGAGAGAGAGAGTATATGTGTGTTTGGCTTATTGACTAACCTACCATACGTAACTGACTCACTTACTCACTCACTCACTAACTTATTAAATGATTGCCTTATAGACTAATGGACTGACAGACCGAAAGAGAGAGAGAGAGAGAGAGAGAGAGAGAGAGAGAGAGAGAGAGAGAGAGAGAGAGAGAGAGAGAGAGAGAGAGAGAGAGAGAGAGAGAGAAAAAAGGAAACCAAGCGAGGTAAAGGCCGGCAGTATACATGGCTACGTAAAGGAAATAATTCGGTGGTGCACGCAAGTAATTATGCTTTCCGGGGTTTCTTGCTCTTTGACCCTTAGCAGTGCGGCTATTCTCTGCCGCCCCTCCCTCCACGCAGGGGTTCCGAAAGGTCAGCCAAGACATTCAATCCGTCGGGGAGAGTTTGGGAGTGTGGATAGGCGGGTGGTCGGCCGAGGCTCCCCCCCTTCCCTCCCCCCTCACCACCGTGGATTCAAAGCAATTTCCTCCAGGCCAATGGTTAAAATAATACTAAAGCCAAATATTTCGCGTCTGTAATGTTCACTTTATTTCCGGATTTTGTTGGAATGAT
This sequence comes from Chionoecetes opilio, assembly GCA_016584305.1. Taxonomy (NCBI): domain Eukaryota; kingdom Metazoa; phylum Arthropoda; class Malacostraca; order Decapoda; family Majidae; genus Chionoecetes; species Chionoecetes opilio. The sequence goes on along the minus strand of JACEEZ010021826.1, from coordinate 254,248 downwards.
TTCAGTAGTTTGATCATACAGCATTGTTTTTTTTTGGAATATTTTTTGAAAGTTAATCGTGTGGTGCATTGCCGAAATATCTGATGTGTAGGGGGAGGAAGTTGTGGGCGGCGAGGGTGGTGGTGGTGGTAGTGGTGGTGGTGGTGGTGGTGGTGGTGGTGGTGGTGGTGGTACAAAAGAGGGGAGCGTGCGTGAGTTCATAACATTAAACTGTTTATTAAGACTTTTTTTTGGTTAAGTCGAGTTTAGAGAAAGCCGAGGGACAGAGTTTTGCCGTACAGCCTTGAAATAGATCGTGGCGTAAATAATGCAGCCTACAAGGTGACGGGAATGACCTTCACTTGAGCTGAGATGCATCGCCCATACTTATGTCCACATGTACTGGCTTGAGATCCAGAACGTAATTTCCATTGTAATTTGGGTACCATTAGACGAGTTTTAGTGAATATAAGCAATATTTTTTAGATATGACCTGTTTAGTATCCTTGTCGACTAACTAATTTGGTATATTCAGTTACTTTTCTTGATTTTATGGTGAACAACAGACAATTTTATATAGCAAAGGAAAGATCTGGGCGTGAAGGGGTTAATATATCATTGCCCTCACACGTGGATGCGCTGTTAAGTGTTTTGTATACCTGGTGCTACTTGCGTCGTGTTTTCTAGGTACATAAAAACATAAGAAAATAAGGAAGCTACAAGAAGCCGTGAGACCGACAGGTGGTAGTTTCTGTAACGGGATCATGTAATTCCTGTAGTTTGGTAACGTTTATTGCTTTTGTTGGCAAGCGAATGTACTGATCCAGCATCGAGAATGGTAGGCGACTTACTATGGCGAGAAAATGTTCATTTTAACAAGAAAAATAAAATGTTAAATCGGTAAATCGAATGTATTCTTTGTTTGCAGTCTCGATAATATGAAATTTATCAAATCCACAAAATATTCATGACTAAAAGAAAATTGGAAGAGAAAGGAGCCGTGAATTATTTATTACTGAGTTAAATTTTACAGTGATCATTTGGTGTTTTATTAATTCATGATAAAAAATGTTTACCAACCACACGTCACACCCTATTTCATGGAATCGATCATTTGAGTTTATATGTTCCATTCTTTTTTAATCAGATAAACATCGTAGATAGTAAGTTATTGACGACTGATGGCTGTTTTATTTGCCACAGTGTTGAAGTGCATGCATTATATCATACAAACCTTACACATCCAGTTTCGATCTGGGAAGGGCCACCGCATGTATGTATGTAAGTAAAATCAACAATAGTATTTTTTTCACTACACGTGGCTGACAATCATTAACGTGAAGCTCCATTTAATTAGAACTTTTACAGTCCTTTACCGGCGGCAGAAATTTCTTTATAGACTTTTGAATAGTTGTCAACATTTTAGATTTTTTTCATTTGTGACCGATAAAAAATAGAGACAAACGTGTGTGCGTGATGTAGGGTCGTCAGGTTGTTCTTGTGGGCGCCATGGCCAATATGCTATCGTGATAAACCCTCATTATAGGGAACGATGAGCTGAATCTCCCCTGAAATTATAAATAACCTGGCATCCAGCACCTACACGGCTCCACTCACCGTCAACCACTATGGCGCCTTGCTTTCGTTCTCCAATGTCCTTTTGATTATTCATACCATGGCTGTATACCATCAGGGTTTAGGAAGTAACAAATTAGCTTCTTTTTTTTTGTAGCTCATGGCAATATGTGTAGATACTATTTTGTATATGTTTTATTAGGGGTAAATCAAGGTTTGTGAGAGTGATCCCGAAGTCCCTTCCTTTAGGTCAGTGCTTGGGAAATAGCAAATAAATTTTATTATATTTTTGAAGCCTGTGTCAATATGTGTATACACTATTTTTTCTATGTTATGTTTTATTAGGGGTAAATCAAGAATTGTGAGAGAGATCCCAAAGTACCATTAATTTCGTAACAGTAATCTTTTTGAAATTTGAATATCGGTAATTTCTGGACAAGGACACAAAACAGCGTCTGCAGAACAAGGGAAGAAAGAACATCAACGGAGCATGCGTGTTTCGGTCAAGTATTACTGAGATTCTCTTCACCACAACCTTGCCATAGTGCCATATGACCTCTGATGTCTGGCACATTCACCTTTTTTGGCATTAACTCAATCAATCAATCTTCACCACAACCTGTACGTCATATACTATTATAGAAAGGAAAGGATCGAGCACTCCACGAGCGTGTGTGTATTGGTACTGTACTTTGGGCTCATGGTTCGTCCAGCACAGAAAAAGAGGTCGCAAGGGGAGGGCAAGTGTCGCACGTGGGAGCAGGATCAATAACATGGCTTGTCAATCTAGCCAGCGGTTATCATAAAGGCTACTCCTAGTAATGGACGATTGTGAGCCACTGTGTATATGTCATGTAACTCTTAAGAGGCACATTCTTAAAGCCGCTCGTAAATCTTTCTTTATGAAGTTGGAGAGCTTTTTTATCGTTACTTTTGAGTGTTTTTTGACTTCAATGTTTTTGTCAACACTGCACATGTGACAACCCAAAACCCTTCTGTCGTGAATGACTCCCCATTGGAAGGAATTGAGAGTGTGATCAATCCACTTGGCTTCCTCTCCTGCAGTGTTGTAATGAGCCCGCCGTAATGACTTGCTTTCTGGAACCACAATGCAGCAATTATCAAGTGTGTGTGTGTATGTGTGTGTGTGTGTGTGTGTGTGTGTGTGTGTGTGTGTGTGTGTGTGTGTGTGTGTGTGTGTGTGTGTGTGTGTGTGTGTGTGTGTGTGTGTGTGTGTGTGTGTGTGTGTGTGTGTGTGTGTGTGTGTGTGTGTGTGTGTGTGTGTGTGTGTGTATGCTGTGTGGATCGATATCGTTGAAGTGATCAGAGTGAAGCCTCTGATTTAGTAATAACACTAACTGGAAACATCCGCATGGTCATTGTAGGTACCACGCGCCATTCATTTCACTGTTAATTTCAATGTTAAGTGTTGAGTTCAATTGATCTAGAACATTAACATATTATTTACGTTATTAGTCAACACGTATCTTTGAGCTGTGTTTGGTAGGTCTTCCAGCGTCAATAGAACAATAGCTGCTAGTATAATGAACAAATGTAGAACGCTAATTACATGACAAAGTTTTGGTGTATAATCTCACTTAATATTAACTTGAGTGAGCTTTATGTTCTATGTTCTTTATGTTCTTTCTTTATGTGCTTTATGTTATATTTAACTGGGCAAACTATAGCATGGTTTTGACTTCTGATAGCGAAGTAACCCACAATGTTAAGGACAGTAAAAATATGGCTGAGTAATAGTAACATCACTATGGATGTCGTGGCGTGGCGGTGGAAAGCATTAAGTATAGAACAGGTATAGAACAGGAGCCGGTGGTGGTGGTGGTGGTGGTGGTGGTGGTGGTGGTGGTGGTATATGGCTTCCGCGATTCCATAATCAGTTCTCTTCCTTTCAGACATTGCAAATTATTGCCTCCACGATATCTATTACACCGCATTATTGACAATAGCTTCGTGGAATGGGAAGTGTGGCGCGAAGCAAGGCACCTCAGAGGATGTCAATTCACAGCTGCTACTCACACTCGATGTACCCTTACCGGAAACTGTCATAATAACCCGTGATATACTGTAAATGTTCCAAGTATTCACCATAAATCCACTGTTTATGTATGAATATTTAGTTGAAATTTGAAAGCCAAGGGCGTCAAACTGAAGATACGAACCAGACTGTGATTTTAAAAAGACTACTTGGTATTTAGGAATTACAATTATATCATATCAAAACAAGCTAGCATTGAGACAGTGAGATTAATCGCTCTTTGACCTTGCTTGTGGGTGACTGACCTGTCAAGTGGTTTGTGTGCTGGTGAAGGATTGTAGTACACGGATGGCTGGCGGGTATAAAGGCTACCTGTTTCGATGCGGTGGAGGGCACTAGGGGTCAGCTGAGGTCATCATAGCCACGCACTGTAACCCCTCACCCCCCCCCCCCCCCAACCCGCCACACATTACATCACGTCATGCTATATATTCCGCAGCGCTCTACACTCATTCTCCGCTACACCACGCATTCCCCAAGCTGGCTGCACATTTCTCACCAGGCCACATATCCTCCCCAAACACACTAGACATTCCCTACCACACCACTCATTCTCCTACACGTCACACATTTTTCATCTGGAAACACCTGCCTCTCACGCCTCCCCACCCTTCCCATCCTTCCCCTGATCCCCCCCTTCCCCCCTCCGTCCGCGGGGCACGTGTCTGGCGACACCACACATTTCCTCCACATATATCAAAGGTACTTTTTTCTTTTTCTTAGCTCTGTGTAAGATATGTTGGGATATTATTTGTAGGTTATCGTCAGGTGAGGACGGCGGAAGTACTATAGTGGTGCCACACCTGCTTGTATTGACGGGAATGGAGGAAGGAGGTCAAGCTGTGTGTGTGTGTTGTGTGTGTGTGTGTGCGTGTGCGCGTGTGCGTGTGTTATTCACCCACGGTCTTGTCCACGCGAGCTGGCTCGTGATCGCCAGTTTCACCCTCCCGGTGCGAGCTTGGAGCTTATTATTACAGGTCTTTGGGCAATGCTGGGACCTCACACACCACACACACCCCATCCCCTTGCTCAAGGGCGACAGTAACCGCCCGAATTTGTCAGTGAAAAATCCTCGGGTGTGTGTGTGTGTGTGTGTGTGTGTGTGTGACTTTGTGTGTGTTTGTGTGTGTTTGTGTGTATATATATAAAGAATATAAAATAATATTATTTTGAAGGACATTGATTAAGACGTATTAGTAAATTATACCAAAATTTAAGGTAGAAAATTCGAATTATCGTGTTTTTAGCCATCCATGTAGAAACAGAACAGTTTCAAATAATGCCATATTTGGAAAGAGCATCGCCATCATTTTGAGTTATCTGATGAGTCACTGCAAAGATGTGAGGTATCGCTGCAGGAGACGAGAAGACAAATCAACACTCTTATTATGCACAGGAATGAATGAAAGTTTTAAGTGTTTTTAAGTGTGAGAATATAATAAAATATATATATACGAAAATATATATGTGAATATAACGCTCAAGTAGTATCAACGCGTCCATAAACCTAAAAACTTGAAATAGTGTGGCTGCTTGTGTGCCCTACCTGTCTGCCTGCTCGTTCCTTTGCTCCTTACCAATAGGGTATTGAGGCTAGAAATCGAGCTAACAGGGTGTTAGGATTCATTATCAGGAGTGTTAAAAGTAGAAGTGCTGAGGTTATTATAAAGCTTTATTTGGCACTAGTCAGACCTCACCTAGACTATGCGGTTCAGTCTTGGTCTCCATATTACAGGATGGATATAGCCTTGTTAGAATCAGTGCAGAGAAGGATGACCAAAATGATTCATGAAATGCGTAACTTTAGTTATAAGAAGAGATTGGAGCTATTCAATTTACTCATTCGTGAGGCGTAGAGTAATGGGCGATATAAATAAAGTTTTTAAGTGGATAAAGGGATACAATAATGGCGATTTAGGAAAAGTTCTTACGGCTAGTAAGCAGGGTAGAACAAGAAGTAACGGATTCAAGCTGGAAAAGCGTAGATTTAAAAAGAAATACGGAGAAACTGGCTCACAAATAGGGTGGTAAAAGATTGGAATGGACTCAGTCTTCATCTGGTCAGTGCGGAGTCAATAGGGATCTTTAAAAGGAGTCTGGATAAATTCATGGATGGGGAAGAGAGGTGGATGTAGGTAGTGTTAAGTAACATGAACTACCTCGTGTAGGTCTCACGGCCTCTTGTAGCTTCCTCATTGTCTTATGTTTTTATGTAGCTACAAAGCCTTTCTGGTTATCTGCTCCCGTCTATGTTTCTCTCACCAGCTTCCTCCTCCTCCTTCTCCTCCACCTGTGACTGAGTGTTGCAGCAGCTGTACACCTTTGCCCTCCCTACACCTTCATGTACACCTCTGCTCTCCCTACACCTTCATGTACACCTCTGCTCTCCCTACACCTTCATGTACACCTCTGCTCTCCCTACACCTTCATGTACACCTCTGCTCTCCCTACACCTTCATGTACACCTCTGCTCTCCCTACACCTTCATGTACACCTCTGCTCTCCCTACACCTTCATGTACACCTCTGCTCTCCCTACACCTTCATGTACACCTTTGCCCTCCCTACCCCTTCATGTACACCTTTGCCCTCCCTACACCTTCATGTACACCTTGCCCTCCCTACCACCTTCATGTACACCTTTGCCCTCCCTACACCTTCATGTACACCTTTTGCCTCCCTACACCTTCATGTACACCTTTGCCCCTACCCTTCATTCCTCTGCCTTATATCACCGAAACATCTTCTCCCTGACCTTATATCCTGCTCCCACACTTCAGACAACTGCTACTGCTCGCACGACTTTCATGTACACAGTTGTTCCTACATTCATGTACACCTTGTCCCCTAACCATGTAATCTCATGTTCTACACCTTATGTACCCTTGCTCTCCCTACACCTTCATGTACTCCTCTGTTCTCCCTACACCTTCATGTACACCTCTGCTCTCCCTACCCCTTCATGTACACCTCTGCTCTCCCTACACCTTCATGTACACCTTTGCTCTCCCTACACCTTCATGTACACCTCTGTTCTCCCTACACCTTCATGTACACCTCTGCTCTCCCTACACCTTCATGTACACCTCTGCTCTCCCTACACCTTCATGTACACCTTTGCCCTCCCTACACCTTCATGTACACCTTTGCCCTCCCTACACCTTCATGTACACCTTTGCCCTCCCTATGCCTTCCTCCTGCCATTAATATCACCGAAACATTTCCTCCCTGATCCCTTTATCCTGCACCCCGATCGCAGGAGCAGCAGGATGCGTTAGTGCAATACTGCGGCAGAACAACAGACTTTTTCATTGTACAAGACTAGGTTGTGTTTATCATATACATGGTGTGTTTATCCCCTTGAGGCCCAGAGCGTAATTTCCATTGTAATATCGGTACCATTAGACGATTTTTAGTGATTATAAGCAATATTTTTTAGATATGACCTGTTTAGTACCCTTGTCCACTAGGGAAGTTGGTATATTTAGTCATTTTTCGTAATTGCATGGCTAACAACAGACGATTTTCTATAGCAAAGGGAAGATCTGGGCGTGAAAGGGTTATATAAGAATGATCCTGTAATCGTGTGCGGACGTGGTGTTATCCTTCGTTGCTTCCGATAAGACACGAACACCACTCCTGGCACGCCACACTAACGAAGGTGTGACGAAGTGAAGAGTGAAGGTGTGACAGAAGAGGGAAGGGATATAGATAAGGATGAAGATAAGGATGACGAGGAAGAGGAAGAATGTAAAAGAAAAGATAGAAATAGTATGGACATGTATGGAAAAGTGGATAAAACAGGTGATGAGTGAGATTACATAAGGGAGATATGAAAGTAAGTACGATAATATGGACACAATATAGAATAGTAATATGGATACGGATAGGGAAAATGCAGAATATGAAGGAACAACGTCTGAAAGAGGAAGAGGAGGATATAGGAGATACATTTCAGAAAGAGGAGGAGGAGGATAATGGAGATAAATTTAAGAAAAAGGAAGAGGAGGATAAAGGAGGTGAATTTCAGAAATAGGAAGAGGAGGAGGATAAAGGAGATACATTTCAGAAAGAGGAGGAGGAGGATAAAGGAGATACATTTCAGAAAGAGGAAGAGAGGATAAAGGAGATACATTTCAGAAAGAGGAGGAGGAGGAGGATAAAGGAGATAAATTTCGTAAAGAGGAAGAGGAGGATAAAGAAGATACATTTCAGAAAGAGGAAGAGAGGATAAAGGAGATACATTTCAGAAAGAGGAAGAGAGGATAAAGGAGATACATTTCAGAAAGAGGAAGAGAGGATAAAGGAGATACATTTCAGAAAGAGGAAGAGGAGAATAAGGAGATAATTTGGCAGTATAAAAGTAGAGGTCAACAGACAGTGTCAATTTTCAGTTTTCAATTTCAATAGTGTACATGCACCAATAGATAGGTTGATGAAACACATTAAACAAATTAATTAATGTGCATATAAAAAGCTACAAATACGAAGAGGATAATATTTGAGCTCCCATGAAACAGCAAAACATTACCAACACAAATATGACAAGGAGCGAATATATTACATGGTGGTAAATAGATGAGGGCGTAACATAGAGCGACACAGGAGATAGAAAGTAATATTGGGGATTTATATTTGTCCTCGTGTGATTACTGTACCATCACCACTATAGTCTACTTTTTTTAACAAGGCAAAAAATCCATTTTATCTTAAGGTCTGATGCTTAAAATGATGCCTATAAATACCTGATAATATGGTTCACTATGATAAAATACAGCTGAAATTAAGAAGAAGCGTAGTATTTCCTTCTCCTGCACTCTAGACATACTCTTGTCAGTGTGACAAGAATAGGCTTGTTCTGCGAACATGTCTAAAATCACAAGATAAATCTTGTCACACTGACAAGATCTTAACTTGTCAACCATGACAAGATTGTGTTCGTCAACATGACAAGATTTGACCGTCAATTTGTCGTGACAGTTAAATTTTGTCATGTTGACGAACACAATCTTGTCATGGTTGACAAGTTAAGATCTTGTCAGTGTGACAAGATTTATCTTGTGATCACGTTCGCAGAACAAGTTGTTTCTAGTCACACTAACAAGTTGTTTTCTTGGAGATCATCACCATCTTACGTCTCTACATTGCTGCCGGTGTTACAACTTTGCTTCCTTCCTTGTTGTTACAACGAAACTATCCAGATTTTCCATGAACGTTCATTCATTGTTGAGACACCCTGAGGAAAAATAAAGGAAATTATATATATATATATATATTATATATTTTTTTTCTCTTCTCTCTCTCTCTCTCTCTCTCTCTCTCTCTTCTCTCTCTCTCTCTCTCTCTCTCTCTCTCTCTCTCTCTCTCTCTCTCTCTCTCTCTCTCTCTCTCTCTCTCTCTCCTCTCTCTCTCTCTCTCTCTCTCCTCTCTCTCTCTCTCCTCTTCTTCTTCACATCTTTTCCTCCCTTACTCCATCACCCTTCCTCCCTCTCTCCCTAACTCTGTCCCTCCCACTTCCTCCTTTCCTCCCTCTCCCTGCCTGCTGCCCTAGAAAGCAGGCAAGCAGGGAGAGGGAGGGAGGAAAGCAAGACTAGAGGTCGGGAAAAAACAACAGCACCACACACACAGAATTAGCACACACACACATGCACACACTCACAAGCTGATAATGATAATAGTTTGTTGGCCGGGCAGGATTCGAACCCGTGCGCTTTTAGCCAGATGATATGCCAGCTTGGAGTTAGTTAGATAGACCAGGAGGGATCTCTCCCTTGAGGCTTGCAGGGAGCTTGGATCACTGATGTCAGTCTGAGGGAGAAGTGGAACCCGTGTATCCTCAGGGTGGAGTTAGTAGCTAAGTACACTACACTGTACCGCTACTCTCACTATCACTTTGGAGCTTATACAGCCCAAGGCATACTTCAGGGTGGGCAGCCCCTGTAAGAGTAGCGGTGCCCCAGGCTCGGTGTATCATCTCGGAGCTCTTAGGAGAACACTGGCAATAAAGGTGTTTTCCCAGGTTTTTGCCTGGCAAAATGAGCCTAAAGGTAAAAGTCACAGTAGGAGTTCGAGTGAGGTGTACAAATATAACTTCTCGATTATTTTTAGCTGGGTGGATTTTAGCTGGATTATCCATAGCTCAGTGGTAAAGTGTTGGTGTTTCAATACGTCAACAAAAAGGTGATGGGTTCGATTCCTGCACAAGTCCTTTACGGATATCTTTACCAAGCTCGGACCCCGTCCCCCCTCAAACTCTCTGGCGGTCTGTCGACCTCCCTCCCTCTGGCCAAGGGAAGGTAACTGATAGGCAAGACGTGGGTGAGAGGATCCCCTCCAACCCCTCCCCATCCCCCCGTCTATCGACCTCCCTCCCCCTGGCCAGGGGAAGGTAACTGATAGACATCCCCCAACCCCTCCCCCTCCCGTCCACCTACCTCCCTCCCTCTGGCCAGGGGAAGGTAACTGGTGGATGAGAGCTCCCCCATCCTAATCCCCCCTCTCACCCTCTGACCGCCCATCGACCTCCCTCCCTCTGGCCAAGGGAAGGTAACTGATGGACGAGACGTGGGTGAGAGATAAAAAAAAAAAAAAAAAAAAAAAAAAAAGCATAAAAAATAATAATAACGGGTTGTAATGGTAGATGTAAATAGTAATGGGTCGGGTTGTATCTGATGGGAGAGGTTTAAAGAGCGGTCGACGTCATATGGGTGGTTCAAGGGTCATGGTCAGGTTGCTCAGGTCGACGTGATGACAGGTAGGGTCAAAGTGATGAAAAGGTCAAGGGTTAGGTTAGGGGTCCACATGATGGTCCGGTTCGAAGGGGCGTATCTGAGTTCACTCAGTGCGTATCTGCCTTCTCGCATCGGACCCCAGACCCTAGCCCCCAGCCCGCCCGTCACCCAGACCCCTACCACCATCCAACCGCACCCCAGCGCCTAGCTAACCCAAGGGTTCATTGCCCACCACGCCCACCACCCAGGCACTGAGACCTAGTGGATTAAAAAGATCTCTAAATACCTAGCCCTCAGGTACTAAAGCTATAAAAATAATAAATAAATAATAAAGGGTAATCGTAAAGGATTAGTAAAAAGAAAGGGTTAATAAAAAGAAGTAAAATAAAATAAAAAGTAAATAAAAGAAGTAAATAAAATTATAACATGAATATCAAATAAAGCATGAATTCAACATGAATAAGCATAAAATTTATTATTTACAAACTTTATTTTTATATATAAAAACCAACCATCCAAGTTATGTGGACCAACCTTCTTACGACAGGTATATTATATATAATATGTGTTTATATATAAAGATATATAATATCGTAATTAATATATATTTATGTGTATGTATGTGTGTGTGTGTGTGTGTGTGTGTGTGTGTGTGTGTGTGTGTAACCAATAACCAACCAATAGGTGTGTGCGCATGAGGGAGGGAGCATGCGGTGAGCCAGTATAGTCTACTTTTTTTAACAAGGCAAAAAATCCATTCTATCTTAAGGTCTGATGCTTAAAATGATGCCTATAAATACCTGATAATATGGTTCACTATGATAAAATACAGCTGAAATTAAGAAGAAGCGTAGTATTCCCTTCTCCTGCACTCTAGACATACTCTTGTCAGTGTGACAAGAATAGGCTTGTTCTGCGAACATGTCTAAAATCACAAGATAAATCTTGTCACACTGACAAGATCTTAACTTGTCAACCATGACAAGATTGTGTTCGTCAACATGACAAGATTTGACCGTCAATTTGTCGTGACAGTTAAATTTTGTCATGTTGACGAACACAATCTTGTCATGGTTGACAAGTCAAGATCTTGTCAGTGTGACAAGATTTATCTTGTGATCACTTTCGCAGAACAAGTTGTTTCTAGTCACACTAACAAGTTGTTTTCTTGATCATCACCATCTCACGTCTCTACATTGCTGCCGGTGTTACAACTTTGCTTCCTTCCTTGTTGTTACAACGAAACTATCCAGATTTTCCATGAACGTCCATTCATTGTTGAGACACCCTGAGGAAAAATAAAGGAAATTATATAATATATATATATATATATATATATATATATATATAATTTTTTTTTTTTTTTTCTCTCTCCCCTTCTCTCTCTCTCTCTCTCTCTCTCTCTCTCTCTCTCTCTCTCTCTCTCTCTCTCTCTCTCTCTCTCTCTCTCTCTCTCTCTCTCTCTCTCTCTCTCTCTCTTCTTCTCTCTCTCTCTCTCTGTCTCTCTCTCTCTCTCTCTCTCGCTCTCCTCTCTCTCTCTCTCTCTCTCTCTCTCTCTCTCTCTCTCTCTCTCTCTCTCTCTCTCTCTCTCTCTCTCTCTCTCTATATATATATATATATATATATATATATATATATATATATATCATATCTATCTATCTATCTATCTATCTATCTATCTATCTATCTATCTATCTATATCTATCTATCTATCTATCTATAGGTATGACTATACCTATATAGGTATATATATACATACCTATATAGGTATGACACCACACCACACCACACCAACGCACCACACCACAGGTGAGTGATGCTGATTAAGCACAGGCATATAGATTAAGATCGACAGATAGATGGATATATATAGGATTTATAAAATAAAGGATATATAAATGATGATAGGTTGATGGATAGAGAGATGGACTATTTGATTTAAAAACAAATGTATTAACTGAAAATATTTCAATCAAGTTTGCACAAAGTAAATTATTGAATTACATGAAAAAATATTTTACGAATACGTTGAATTTCATGACAAGATTTCATGACAAGATTAGAACTTGTCATGTGCAGAAGAAAATGAGGAAGAGATCTTGTCAGTGTGACGAGTTTTCTTGTCAAACTATAATGACGAAGGCCGAGCTTGTCACAGTGACAAGATTTCGGCAATTCTGTGTTTACAGTGTGGCATCAAATATCAGTCAGTAAGCAGCAAGGGGTCAGGATTTTTTGCCTCGTTAAAAAAAATATACTATAATATGTCATGCCACAGGAAGCTATGCCGAACCTCTTTTATTAGATGCTGCTTTACTATTCCCTCTTTATCAATTACGTTATAGTCTTAGGGCAGAATGAGAAAGCATGACTGCCACTATATTGTTTGGACTTTAATTCGGATTGCAGAGAAACTTTACAGCGTTTTAGGGTGCTAAATGATTGGAATAGACTCAGTCGTCAGGTGGTCAGTGCGGAGTCAATAGAGATCTTTAAAAGGAGTATGGATAAATTCATGCATGGGGATGAAAGGTGGATTTAGGTAGTGTTTAGTAACAGGAACTACCACGTGTAGGTCTCGCGGCCTCTTGTAGCTTCCTTATTTTCTTATGTTCTTATGTTATACCGCATGGAAGATATGTCGAACCTCATTTATTAGATGCTGCTATACTATTTCCTCTTTATTAATTACGTTATAGTCATAGGGCAGAATGATACAGCATGTCACTGTACTCATAACTTATCTATGTCTCATTATAACATCTCAGGACACAGGGTTATATTACACCACGACTTGTAGCCACGACCTCCACTATTGCTCTTCCTTTTCCGGCCTTTCTACGCCCTTGCTACCGACCCGACCTTCATTTTCCCCCATTACATGGATGGGATACAAACCAAGGTCGCAAGATTTCCCCAGAGGATGTAGGTGGTGAATGGGTAACCTGGTAGATCCCATAGACTTAGATAGGAAGGGAGGGGAAAGGGAGAGAGAGAGAGGAGGAGAGAGGAAAGATGTGGTGGTAAGGAAGAAAGAATGAAAGGAACATATGAAAAAGAGAGGGATAAGACGATAGAAGTAACGTGGATTAAAATGAAGCGAAGGGTGGAATAGGAAAGGAGAAGGATTAAGGAAGGGAGGGAAGGAAGGAAGAAAGAGAGGATAAGACGGAGAGGATAAAGAGGAAAACTGAACAAAAGAAGGATCTAAGGGAAGGATAGAGAAGCGTGGAAAAGAGAAGATAGGAAAAGAGAAAGAAGGAATAAGAATTAAAATGGTTCCAAAGAGACAGAAAAAAATACGTGTCCTCAATAAGTTCAAATAAAAGATAACATCATTTCCTTTTATACGTCAGTGGCATAATGTATCAGTGTCAGTAAGAAAAAAAAAGATCTCAGCTCATCATGTTTTTCCAGCTTCTTCAGACTCTACCTTCCTCACCCTTCTCAACCAACGTCTATCTATTTATCGTATACTCTCCACTCACTACAAAGCACCCATGTCCTTACTCATCCTTATTCATCCCTTATCTCACCCCTACAATCTGCTCTTAACATTCTACTCGTCTCCCAACAATCACTTCTTCCCCGGCCACTCTTGACCTCGCGCTCTATCCCTTCACAACACACTCTTCCACGCCCTTGCCTTATTCCCTTTCAGCCCTCACGCACTTGCCCTTGTATATAATCAGATGGGCCTGGAGTTGTAGTGTGAGACGCGGCTGATGTAAAGCAAACATACAGTAGTGCATTACAGAAACATTACAGGAACTACCACGTGTAGGTCTCACGGCCTCTTGTAGCTTCCTTATTTTCTTCTGTTCTCATATACGATCAATATAGGCAAGACGTTTAGGGGTTAGCATTTTATGGTTAGTGTTGCCTCAATGCGTACAAAGCATACAAAGTAAATACAAAACATGTAATTTGGCGATGTTTTTTGTTTCTTTTTGTTCTGTTGAGCACACAATGCATATTATTGATTTAAGTATGTGAGAAAGTTGTATTGATCATATATGTGTGTATCTCCTCATGTATGTGTGTATCTCCTAAGAGTTTTGCTAATGAGGATATTGCAATTTTCAGTAATGGTGACATATTCAACAACATTCGTTAACGTGTGAGAAAAAAAATCTGGCTCTAACCCTTTCGTTCGAGTTCGCTCCCTTATTTTAGCTGTACTGTGGTTATACGTAGACTATATCGTATAAATTTCTCATGATATATACGTAGATCTAAGAAAGATTATATAGATTTCTTAACCCCTTCACGCCCTGATCTTTCCTTTGTTATATGAAAATCGTCTGTTCTTAGCCATAAAATAATAAAAAGTAACTAAATAAACCAAATTAGCTGATGGAAAAGGATAGTAAACCGGTCATATCTATAAAATATTGCTTATAGTCCCTAAAAATTGTCTAATGGTAGCCAACTTACAATGGAAATTACGTTCTGGGTCTCAAGGGGTTAATATTACTATCAATAACAAGCCTGGACTTCAATATCAGAAAACTTTAATATCCCTGATGAAGGCAACTGATTTTCTATTAATTCTTCATGAAATTTAATCACGAAAAAAATATCTTAGAAGAAAATTTTAGTTGCTGAGTAGTAGGGTTAGTAGTAGGCTGAATGGAGATCAATGTGTAAGGTTACGAAGAATAGGGAGAATTTTACTAATTAAATTACGCTCCTCTTTACAAACCGAGATAATAAATAACATAGAAATATAACAAATTATTGATTGAAACACAAATTATTATCGGAAAACAGCCATTGCTCATCGGCGTTTTAAGTCATAAATCCGAAAACCTTAATTAAATATCCTACTGAGAAAGAAAAATATATAATCATACAAATTAAATATCATACAAAAAAAAGGCAAAAACGCGGACACCCAAAATTTCTATATCCACCCAGAAAAAGGGATGTTCCCCTTGAGCAAGGGGAGGGAACTGTATATGGTGTCGGAGGTCCCAGTATTACCAAAAGATCGATCACTACGAGCTTCTAGCATTTTCTCGGAGGATAAAACTGGGGTAAATTTCCAGATGAACACCGAACTTCCTTTGGTGGACAAAACTATTTTTTCTGGTAAGTTTTGATGTGTTTTGAAGGAATTTGTTAACCGCTTTTGTCGCATTTTTTTTTTTGCAAAAAAAAAGAAAAAAAAAAAAAAGATGTGTTTACTTAACCGAACCTATACCTAACCCAACCTTTACCTAACATAACCTATACCTAACCTAACCTAACGTTTATCCTATACCTAACCTAACCTAATCTATACCTCACCTAACCTAACCTTTACTTAGAAGGAAAAAAAATTGCGACAGGTTAGCATATTAATTCAAAACATAAAAACTCAGCAGAAAAAAATAGTTTCGTCCACCAAAGTGAATTCAGTGTTCATCTGGAATAATACCAAAACTGGCGATCCCGAGTTCAGCCCGCGTAGTCAAGACTAGAGGTGAATACACACGCACGCAATGCTTTTCAACACCATTGTATTTTTCTATCTGATAACAGATCAATCGATGATGATATAATTGCGATGTGAGCTTGTATGTGTTAAGGGATGGCTCGGAGAGGCGGCTGTACGGCCCCGTCTCCTCCAATCCCAAGTGTCACCCACCACGGACGATACTGGTTATCGTGAGAGGAAGTAGACCACTAATGACAGATTGCTTTCTTCAAGCTGTTTGCAAAGACAGGCAAATATTGAAACTCAGAGTATTGTTAGGGCGACGTGATACTTCCACGAGTTTCTTAAGACAAAGGACGGGGTGACAGATGAACAGGTACTGAAGAAGCACGATATCACCTTGTACGTAACGCCACCTTAGCGTCCACCCGGGCCACCCGACCAGGCGCATCACGGCGGCCGTGCTACACTTGCAGGCCACGGCCTTGAAAACTTCTTTCAAGAGAGGTGTCAAAACACTTCCCAAACTAATTTGGCCAACGCCCCTTTTTTTTATAGTATGTCTATTTTACGGGGGCTGGCAACAACCAGACTTTTTGTATAGCTTTTTTTTCTGCCTCAAGGCCGTCCCTGAAGGTAAAAAAAATAAAACATATATATATATATATATATATATATATATGTATATATATATATATATATATATATATATATATATATATATATATATATATATAATATATATATATATATATATATATATATATATACATATATATATATATATATATACCTATATATATATTATATATATATATATATATATATATATATGTATATATATACGTTTATTCAAACATTCACACTCGCGCGCACAGAAATCCTTAAGTGTCGACCGTCCTAAAACTTGTGCAAAACTGATATTAAAGGTACATTGTGTATTGTTAAATACTGCGTTGTCACCAAGCAGCCCCGCCTGCCTGCTTCTCCTGTCTGGGGGTGCTGGCAAGGTGGCAGGGCAGGGGGAGTGTGCTGGGTGTGGGTGTGGGTAAAGTTCCCCCGCCGTGCCTGCACCCGCCCGCGCCGCCGGGGTCTGGTGTGGAGGACTCGTGGCCAGTCCGCTGGTTGTGTGCGTGGCAGACGGGGCAGCGTCACTGTGCTCACCGGTGCCGCGAGACTCTGCCGCGCCAGCACCGCCGCTCGAGGCACGCAGTGACACACGCACAAAGAAAGTTATTAGTGTTGAGGTAATGGCTGCATTCCTTGCTCTGAACCGATATATATATATATATATATATATATATATATATATATATATATATATATATATATATATATATATATATATATATATTTTATATATATATATTACTATATATATATATATATATATATGTATATCTATATATATATATCTATATCTATCTATATCTATCTATCTGTCTATCTATCTATCTATCTATCTATCTATCTATCTATCTATCTATCTATCTATCTATATATATCTATCTATCTATCTATCTATATATATATATATATATATATATATATATATAAATATATATTATATTTATATATATATATATATATATATATATATATATATCTATATATCTATATATATATATATATATATATATATACATATATATATATATATACATATATATACATATACATATATATATATATATATATATATATATATATATATATATATATATATATATATATAGATATATATAGATATATATAGATATATATAGATATATATAGATATATATGTGTGTGTGTGTGTGTATGTGTGTGTATGTGCTTGTAGATGACGCGTCGAAACACATTTGTTAAAATACTTAACAACGGAGAAGAAAATTTTGCTTGAAAATAAACTTGAAAATAAAGTACAAGCTTTTTAAAATGTGTAGAAAACAGTAAGTCAGTGCATCAGGTCGCGAGTAGTGCGTCCTGTGAAACAAGTGGCTCCCAGCACGAGGACGAGGACGAGGGGTGTACAGGCCTTGGCGGGGCGCCCGTCAGGAAGAGCTGTGAGAATTCGGTGCTGCGGCGCCTCGGGAACTCCTGAAGCATGCTGTCCTTCTCCCTCTAAGCTCTTTACCTGTCCGGCATTTTATGGACAAACTAGTTCATTCCGTGGCTATAATTGTATATGTAATTTCAACACCTCCAGATAAGAGTTTTAAGTTTTCTCGAGAAATAGGAAGTTGCTCTCGCTCTATAAGAAGAACAAAACTTAGTAATTCTCACATTGTTCATGTTTTCCTGATTTGATACACTTCAAACACGTCTGTTTCACTATAATTGCAAGCTTTTTTGATGGCTGTTCCTCCCAGCCATGTTGTGCACCACCCTTCCCCTCCCCCTCCCCGCTGCTACTATACGACCACCATTACTTCCACCACTACGGCCATATCTTTAATTCAACTACTACAATGGCTTCACTTCTTCCTCCTCTTCCTCTTTCTCATCCTATTTCTCTTCTTCATCGTCATCATATATTTTTCTTCTTCTTCTTCTACTGCTTTTTTCCTCCTCCTCCTCCTCCTCCTCCTCCTCCTCCTCCTCCTCCTCCTCCTCCTCCTCCTCCTCCTCCTCCTCCTCCTCCTACTGCTACTACTACTACTACTACTACTACTTTTACCACGACTTATACTACCAGTGGTAATAGTGACGAAGATCATAGTAATAGAGATAATGATAATGATTGTAAATGACGATAAAATATTGATAATGACGATAAAGAATAACTATAGTGATAATAGTCATGATATTAGTAGTAATATAGTAATAATGATAATCAAATGAATGATTATAATGATGGTAACGGCAATAATGATAATAATGCAGGAATAATAATGATAAATATTACAGTTATGGTAATGATACATCCATTGCTTGTGAAAGTAGTAAAGGGGATGGCGCGGTACACGTGTTTGTGCAGTGGTTAACACACCAACATTACCCATGGCAGCAGATACCCATCAAATAGGTCATAAATTTGTCCATCGAAGGGCATAAAATAGTCATGTAGGACATATTAAAGAAGAAATAGGGAAAAAACTGGTTCACAAATAGGGTGGTAAATGATTGGAATGGACCCAGTAGACAGATAGTTAGTGCGGAGTCATTGGGGAGCTTTAAAGGGAGGCTAGATAATTTCATGGATAGGGATGAAAGGTGGATGTAGGTAGTGTTAAGTAACAGGAACTACCTCGTGTAGATCTCGTGGCCTCTTGTATGTAGCTTCCTTATTTTGTTATGTTCTTATGTTCTTAATTATTAGGTGTAGGAGTGCTTTTATCGTTACACAGAGGCCGTGGGACAAAGAAAAATACATAAATATAAAGGCATTGTATATAGAGAACCCAGGTAGTGCATGAAACTCCTTAATCAATACTTTTATCACGTGAAAGAAATAGAAAAAAGATACAAAGAAAAAGTAAATAACCATTAAAAGAGAATACATAACAAAGAAAAATACAAAGAAAATACATAAATAAGGTCATTTCGTATAGAGAACCCAGGTAAATGGTAGTACATGAAACCCCCAAATCAATACTTTTATCCTGTGATGTCGAGTGTAGCTTTCCAGTGCGTTGTTACCCTGTCTTTCCTGGCAACAGCGGGCGGACGGCTCTTCATAAACATGTCGTCCGTGGGACACAGCGCAGGACTCCTAAAGCTGGACGTCTCATTCAGACCTGGCAGGACTCGAACCGGCCACCTTGATATCAGCGTCTCTTACCTGCTTTTAATTAAGAGTAATGGATTGTTTGGGTACCCACGTTTGTTTTCTTGTCCGCTGTGGCCAATGACCTTCCTTCGGTGTGGTGTGTGTGTGTGTGTGTGTGTTGTGTGTGTGGTGTGTGTGGTGGTCGCGGTGGAGATACTAGCTCGGCCACACCCTCAAGAGTCTTCGTTAGGTATTGCGGATGCATATTCCCGTTTTATGGAACAGTATGTCGCGTTTACTCTTGAACACGTCAGGTTAGGTTATGTTAGGTGACGGTTAGGTAAAGTTAGGTTTGGACTTTAAATGTTAACTTTGTGTGGGAATTACAATGAACGTATTTTCGAGGAAATTCTATGGTTAGTTTCGGACCTACAGCCAAGCGTCTTCACTCAGAAACCACATACTAGCATAGAGTTGGGAAATAGGCATTGCGGACTTTGAGGCAATGGAGTGGTTTAAAATGTTTTGATTGAGTTTCTGTTAAAGACTCATTACCAGGTTGTGATGAGTGTTAGTGAATCAGGGTGGAAGTATTTAGGTAAATATAGGAAACATGGATGATTAAAAGTGTGATTAAATATGAGTCGCTAAAAGGAAAAAGTAGTTAATGTAGTGAATGGGTAAAAATAAATAGCAATAGAAGTGAAACATTATTGCTAGAACTCACTGAATCATTAATTACATAGTCTACAAGTAATCTGAACGGAATTTAGTCTTACTGCAGCAATTGGTAAACCGCAAAGCAATGGAATAGAATAATCTCCGCAACACAGGAACCATGTGGGCAAGCTGGAAATAATATTATCACGCACGAATGCCTCATTACGTGTTGTGATGGTGCTGGTGTTTGCGTTGAAGCACTCTTAACCCCTTGAGACCCAGAACTTAATATCCATTGTTATTTGGATACCATTAGACGATTTTTAGTGACTATAAGCAATATGTTAATAGATTTAACCTGATTCGTATCCTTGTCCACATAATTAATTAGGTATATTAAGTTGGTTTTCGTAATTGTATGGCTAACAACAGACAATTTTTTATGGCAAGGGAAAGATCTGGGGGTGGAGGGGTTAAGAAATTGTGCTAGTTGTGAGAAATATTGTGTAAAGTATAAATAGAGTATAAAGATGAGAAATATAAAGATAGTTACATATAAATAAAGATAGAAATAATAAAGATAATAAGAAGTATAAAGAAAAATAGAGTATAAAGTATGCATTATGGTTGGAAAAGAGAAGTTGCATAATATGTAGTGCATTACCATAACATAAACGTTTCTGTGAGTGGTGCAAGGAATTGAACGTTTAAACCTCATGAATAATGAATCTGCATTAATCCTTAAATGAATAAGTTGGAAATATAACGTTTTCTTTGCCGCACAAACTATGAACTATGTTTGATGTAGGTTTTAGATGCCTCACACATATATCGTATAACTCTATTCCTATCAGTGATCAACACGGGGGAAGAAGGTGCTGCATATATATACGGTGTTTTCTTTATGTTTTTTTGACGCATGATCATCCCCTTACTTTTAACCCCTTGAGACCCAGAACGCAATTTTCATTGTAATATATCGACCATTCGACGATTTTAATGAACGTAAGCAATATTGTATCGATATGACCTGTTTAGTATCCTTGTCGACTAACTAATTTGGTATATGCAGTTACTTTTCGTAGTTTTATGGCTAACAACATACAATTTTTTATAGCAAAGGAAAGATCTGGCTGTGAAGGGGTTAACACTTATTCTTCTTTCGTCGGGTGCCGAGCGGTCGCATCAAATCCCATAATGAATTTCCGAAACTTATTCAGACCTTTTAGCTTTCGTCACACCAATGTTATTGTTCAGAAAGAACTTGAGGGGTTTGGCCTTTTATGTAGCCATGTATAACGGGCTTTAGACGCATACCACTTCCGTTTGTTAATCGTTCAACTCTGAATGAAAAAACGAGATGTTCTGAAAAGCTCTTTTTTTCGAAAATATTTTGTGAGGTGGGCAGTGCATCTGTGATAAAAGGTAAATTATAATACTATTAGGTACTATTATGTCACAAGTACTAAATTATTATGTTCCATCACCATTATTAATCCGTGTGTTTTGTATCGTGTGTTTTTCAAATCGGGGTCTTAGTTTCATCATGCCGTCGTGAGCTACTGACTCCTTGCCTTCTTGACGAGACCGACTGTGATCACAGGCATGTTACTAGCGAGTATACTAGTTAATAATTACTATAAACTAGCACTTTACAGGAAATACCACGTGTAGGTCTCACGGCCTCTTGTAGCTTCCTCATTTTCTTATGTTCTTATGTTCTTATGTTCTGATCGCCTTGATTGTGTGCCTCGGCGTGTCTCGTTGTCAGAATACCTGCGGCCTACGGTGGACAGTGATTCATGAAAACAAATTTATGGCTCCTAATAGCTTTATATGACACTTGTCGTAAAGAACAGTTATTTTCAGGTCATTAAATCCATTGATTTTATGTTCGAGGACTTGAACGTAAACAGAACATGCGGCTAATTGGGCTGGTTGTAACCTATTGGTATTGGTGTCTGAGTGGAAGAGGTTGCCTTTACAGAACACCTACGCAGCACCTTACTGTATAACTTCTTCGTTCCGTTGAATTATTCGGTCAAGCTCAGCACTAAGTGGTTACAAGAAAAGTTTGTTTACTTAGTGTTTTGTGGGCATCGCTTTTATCTGTGGAAAGTACCTCAGCCAGCACACGGTGGCCGCTTTGGCTTCACAAGAGGGTTGATGTGAGCTGCGAAAACACCTCTTCTAAGAAAAAGAAAGCTATGCGTGATTTATTTATGTGATCGGTGTGTTTTCACGTGTATGTGCGTGTGTGTAATAAGGTCTTGATCATGTACGCTGGACTCGTGATCGGCAGATTTTAGCCTCCCGGAAAGAGCTTAGAGGCAATAAAGACTGATATATTTGGGTAAGGCATATGTGTGTGTGTGTGTGTGTGTGTGTGTGTGTGTGTGTGTGTGTGTGTGTGTGTGTGTGTGTGTGTGTGTGTGTGCGGCGCATGTATAATTAACACATGACCAGTAAATTAGTGATCGTATCCTGACAGAATATTTTCATATTTACCTGGTATATTTTCCTATTTTGCTTGGAAAATCCTCGTGGAAACAATAGAGCTTATTACACACGTAGTGTAAGGGGTATATCTTGGTATACTTGTGGTGTTAGGTTGCCAGACATTGCATGCGTTTTCTTGCTCTGGTTTATTGAAGAAACGGTTCAACTGCAGATAAAAACAAAATTCACAATGTAAGAACCACATTAACGAAATCAACCATTTTAGACCACAAATACAAAATATACCTGAATCAACTCAGTCCCATTTGTTAACTAGATAGACCACGAAGGTTCACACCACATATTGATATTTCACAATTCACAATGTACACAACAAATCTACTTACAGTTTCTGGCATTCTCTAGGTATTTATAAATCCAAATAAGTATCTGCTGGGTGCATCCATAACCAAACGCATTCACAAACACATAAGTTGGCTCTGGTACAGCCTCACACCGGTTCCTTGGTCGCGTCACTACCCAGTAGTACCCACGCTGTCCAGTGTCCACGTCGCTTACCCTACCACAACTCACTGTTTACATCGCTTACCCTCCCACACCCGACACCAATACAAATTAAAAATCCGGCCTATTTTAGGTGTTAGGCTACAGAGCTCATTAATATCGTCTCGGAGAATAATTCTTCATTGTCCATCCTTCTGCTGCGCTGGACTGTTTGCATAGGTGGAAGTGGGTGTGGCTCATATTTGTCTTCTATTTTTGTCGCCATATATGGGACCATTAACGTCTCTTCGGGGAGGAAAAAATAGCAAAGTGTCAAATGACGTAGCTGTTACTATTACTATTATTTATTATTATTATTATTATTATTATTATTATTATTATTATTATTTTTATTTTATTATTATTATTATTATTATTATTATTATTATTATTATTATATTATTATCATTATTATTATTTTATTATTAATCCTACTTTTATTATTATATTACTACTTTACTATTATATTACTATTACTATTATTATTACTACTATTACTATTGTGGTGTTTAAGAGGCTATGATAAAAACTATACCTTTTGGGAGGCCATGTCGCAGTCATCTAATGGGTTTGGACGGAGCAGGGATAGGATTAGGGAATAAGAAATAGGATGGAGCGTCCTGGATAGAGGCAGAATAGGCATGACTAGGCAGGGAAGACCAGTGCAGTGCAAGACAACATTAGGACAGGTTGGGGCTACGAAGACACTTGTACCTGAACCGGTTATGCATGACAGAGCAATGCACAATGCGAACAGTGTGGATTAGGGTGGAGTTGTGTGAAGCATGTTAAGATAGTACAAGAAATGAGAGGATAGAACAGGTTGTGTCATGGATTCGGGGCAGGCTGGGGTGTCATGAGGTAGGACGGGGCAGACTGGGGTGTCATGAGGCGGGGCGGGGCAGGCTGGGGTGTCATGAGGCAGGGCGAGGCAAGCAGGGGTGTCATGAGGCAGGGCGGGGCGGGGCAGGCTGGGGTGTCATGAGGCAGGGCACGGCGAGGCAGGCTGGGGTGTCATGAGGCAGGGCGGGGCGGGGCAGGCTGGGGTGTCATGAGGCAGGGCGGGGCAGGCTGGGGTGTCATGAGGCAGGGCGGGGCAGGCTGGGGTGTCATGAGGCAGGGCAGGCTGGGTTGTCATGAGGCAGGGCGGGGCGGGACAGACTGGGGTGTCATGAGGGGGGGCGGGGTGTCATGAGGCAGGGCGGGGCAGGCTGGGGTGTCACGGGGCGGGGCAGGTTGGGGTGTCACGGGGCGGGGCAGGTTGGGGTGTCACGGGGCGGGGCGGGGCGGGAGGCGTTGCGTGGAAACAGGAGTGTTGCTGACGTCGGCTGCAACGTCCTTGTCCGTGACTTGCACCCGCAGGGAAATCGATGTTTCGTCCGCAATCGGATATAACAGACATGGGTCAACCGGTTAGGTCACTTGTCTTCATAATGAGTTGATGGGGGGGGGGTCAGGTGGGGTCATGTAGGAGGAAGGAACGAGACACATGTATTCCCAGACACAAATTTTATCGAATGACGTAATACACTCCTTAAAACACTCCTTAGACTTACTCCTTAGATTTACACTCCTTAAAAGCTAAAGAGAAGGCAAGGCATCCCTAAATAACTAAATTAATGCAAAAAATCTGGTGAAACACATACATACATACAAATATAGACAAAATAGAACTCTTCTGTAATTCTTTGAGTAACGGATTCAAGCTGGACTCACATCACTTGTATTCCCAGACACAAATATTGTAAACATGGGTTGAATTTGATTGTGATAGGTCATAGGCATTGTTGTGTTTTCGTTGGACATGTTTGAATTCACATCGTTGCTATCAAATGAGTGAAAATATGTCGCATTACATATGTGATCTTACATTTTCTTCTTTAAAGTTGCACTGACAACCAAGTACCATAACAATGAACCAAAACATCATACAAGTACATGCCAATACTCCACCCACAGTACCTCACACGAACCAGCACATCACATCCACTACCAAAAACACACACACACACACCCCACACACCACACACACACACACACACACACACACACACACACACACACACACACACACACACCACACACACACACACACACACACACACACACACACACACACACACACACCACACACACACACACACACACAACACACACACACACACACACACACACACACACACACACACACACACACACACACACACACACACACACACACACACACACACACACACACACACACACACACACACACACACACACACACACACACACACACACACACACACACACATTTGATTAGTTGCACACTTATTTACTCAATCTTATTTACACATGTTTGTTGTCCCAATTTACTCACTCATTCGCTTTTTCGTCTCTTTATTATTTTACAGAGTTCCCCACCGTTTGACCTTGTCATTCATATAGTAAATTTGCAAAGTAATTAAAAGAGAGGTTACTCGTAAATCGCAGCTTCAAGTATGACAAAAAAAAGAAGGGATATCAATATGTACCAGACAGAGAGAGAGAATCAGAATCAGAATCAGAATCAGAATGCTTTATTCCATTAATGTACAATGGCTTTTCTCTTACTTACTAAAAAATAACATATACATGGTGAAATATAGTTACATGGAGGAATGTAGATTACTTACATAATAAGACATAATACATATATGTATATACATAATAAAGCATAGTGTATAAATAATTATGATATTTGAAATTCTTAGCAAAGGCCACCTTGAAGAGCGTAAGTAGTTAAAGGCTTTTTTAAAACTCGTGAGTGACGGGAGTTCTTTTATATTAGAAGGGAGCTTGTTCCATGCTCTCGGTCCACTTACTAATAAAGAACGGGCACCATTGTCTGTGTTCACTCTTGGGACAAATAGGTTTCGATTTTGTCTTGTTATGCAGTCATTTATCTGTGTTACAAATGGTAAGTTCAATAGCCACTCAGGATAATACTTATGGGTCACTTTATACACCATCATGCATTGATCAAATTTCACTTTTTCTTTCATCTTTATCCACTTAAGTTCTTGTATCACAGGAGTCGCACGGTCATGTCTTTTGTAACCCCCAGCAGCCACTTTGGCAGCGAAGTTTTGCAGTTTTTGTACTTGCTGCATGAGGGTTTCATTGGTGTTGCCCCATATCTTGAGTCCGTAATTAATTAGACTTAACACTAGTGTATGTTTAACAATCACTCTGGTGTCCTTGTCAAATAAGTCTTTCACTCTATTTATGAACATTAATACTCCTGTTACTTTCTTAGTGAGTTGGTGTATGTGTGTGTCGAAGGTCATGTATCTGTCAAAGTAAACACCCAATATTTTGACATGCTTGGTTATTGTTATATTATTACCGTTAAAGTTGATGGTCATATCGTCTGGAATGTTCGATAACAATTGCCGTGTTCCAATAAATATAAATTGAGTCTTTTTAGAATTTAACATAAGACCACTTTTTAGGAAGTAAGTCTTGGCATTCGACAGCGTTACTTTAGCTCTGATGATTATTTGGTCTACGTTATTGATATTGCCACTGTGGATAAACTGTGTATCGTCTGCATACTGAACTAAAACACAATCGTTTACGTACTCCGAGATATCATTAACAAATACAGAAAAAAGAATAGGGCCAAGGATAGAGCCTTGTGGGACTCCATATGTTACTATAGATTTGGATGATATGTTATTGTTTAGTCGGACTGATTGGGTTCTATTAGACAGATAATCTTGGATCCAGAAAGGGTCAATACGTAACTTAAGGCATCTCTGCAGTAGAATGTCGTGATTAACGCTGTCGAATGCCTTTGACAAGTCACACAAAGTTATCATAGTTATTCTCTTATTATCTAGGTTACTATATACATGGTTGGATATTACTGTGGGAGCAGTTTCAGTGGATAATTTTGGCCTGAATCCATGTTGAGTGTCGGAAAGTAAAGCATTCTTTTCTAGGTGGTCGGAAAGTTGTTTAGCTACAATTTTTTCTAAAACCTTTGATAAAATACAGGAAGGAGATATATAGGTCTGTAATTAGAGCTCATATTACTATCCCCTCCTTTAAAGATAGGGACAACAACAGCATGTTTCCAGGGATTGGGAAATTTACCTTTAGCGATTGAGGTGTTGAATATACAAGTTAGGTAAAAAGCCGTGATTAAGAGGCTGTCTTTTATAAAACTTAGGGAAATGCCATCGCTACCTACAGATTTGGTCTCCTTTAGTTTGGATATTGTGATAATTACAGTATCAACATCAACTGGTTTAGGCCTGAAGAAATTATTTGTGACCGCATTATCATTATCTGGGTTAGTATCATTGTTAGTAGAATCATTTTTGCACTTCTCAAAAGTTTTTCTTCCTACGTTAGCAAAAAAGTTGTTAAATTCCTCCACCTTGTCATTAACATCATCGTTAGTGATTATGTTGTGTGATTTATTGTTAGGTACGATACCTCTGATATTATTCCACATCTGTGCTGAGTTCCCTTTACTTTGATGGAACTTATTGTGGTAGTATGTCTTTTTTGCCTCATGAAGCTTGTCCTTAACGCGTTTCTTTTCTTCTTTATATTTGTTGTAAAGTTGTACGTTGTGTCTATCTAATTTCAACTTGCCTTGTAAACTATCTCTGAAATTCATGTTATCTTTCATTTCCTTGTTAATCCAAGGAGCAGGTGGTCTATTGATATGATATGTAGTTACCATTGGAGCAACTTGGTCTAGACATGAAATGAATACTGTGTTGAATATTTTTACCTGCTCATCAATGTCATCAGTTAATGTAATATTGTTCAAGTAGTATGAGGTATTTAGCAATGCGTCACAAAAGTTATTTTTGTTGTATTTAGCCATGCTCCTGAACGTTTTCTTTATTTTTGGTCGTTTAGGTTTACTGATATCGATCTTTGAGATAATCATGTCGTGATCTGCGATAGTACTGGGAAGGCAATCATGGTTGATAATACTTTCTTTTTTGTTTGTAATGAGAACATCGAGTAGTGTGGCAGACTGAGGAGTAACTCGAGTTGGTTTGCTTATTAATTGGAATAGTCTGCAAGCATCAACTATTTTCTGAAGTTTACTGTTGTTAACTAAAAGGTTATCATTAAGGTCACCGAAAATAAACATGGGTTTCTTACGTAGATTAACGTGCTTGAAGACTTCCGACAGATAATCGTTTTTGTATATGAATGAGAGAGAGAGAAAGAATAGAGACAGGGTAACACTGGTAGCAGAAAGAGAGAAGAGAGAGAGAGAGAGAGAGAGAGAGAGAGAAGAGAGAGAGAGAGAGAGAGAGAGAGAGAGAGAGAGAGAGAGAGAGAGAGAGAGAGAGAGAGAAGAGAGAGAGAGAGAGAGAGAGAGAGAGAGAGAGAGAGAGAGAGAGAGAGAGAGAGAGAGAATAAATAAGATATATGTAATAAAAAACACTTGTAACGAACTTAGTATATATGTTAACAAAATATCAGTCTTTTTCCATTATTTTGATGGTTAACCACTTGAGACCCAGAAAGTAATTTCCATTATAATTTAGTTTCCATTAGACGATTTTTAGTGACTATAAGCAATATTTAATAGCTATGACCTATTTAGTATCCTTGTCCACTAACTATTTTGATATTTCAGTGACTTTTCGTTATTTTATGGTTAACAACAGACAATTTTTTATAGCAAAGGAAAGATTTGGGCGTTAAGGGGTTAAGAGGGAATACCTAATAGTGTGATTGTCTCCATGGCCTTTGAATTAATAAAAATGTGTTCGTGCGAGACCACTGTATAAGCTGCACCTCTGACCTTACTGATTTCTAGAATGAAGGTATTAATGCAACATCTATCGCAGTATAAAATTTCATAACTAAATACTCGACAATCCTCATCATGAAAGTTGATATGGAAATTGTAGTTCTTCCGGAATTCTTAGGTTCTGGCGCACGCGCGCGCGCCACACACACACACACACACACACACACACACACACACACACACACACACACACACACACACACCACACACACACACACACACACACACACACAACACACACACACACACACACACACACACACACACACACACACACACACACACACACACACACACACACACACACACACACACACACACACACACACACACACACACACACACACACACACACACACACACACACACACACACACACACACACACACACACACACACACTGTAATATGTATATGCTTAAGTTTACACAATGTTTTATTCTGTGTGACGAAGCTTAGGAATACTCTTACTGATGACATTGTGAAAGTAGACGTTGATACAGAACACTTTTTTTAATCATTTCATCACACCTTTGTCAATGAATATCATGAGCCTGAAACTCCTACCAAACTCAGGTAAATTTCAAGATGAACACCTAATTTCCTTTAGTGAACGAAATCATTTTTTTCTGGTGAGTTTTGATGTGTTTTGAATGAATCTGCCAACCGTTTGTGTCGCAAATAACTTTTTTTTTTGTAATTTGCAACAAAAATGACAAAAAACAATTGAACCTAACCGAACTTATACCTAACCTAGCCTCTACCTAACATAACCTATATACCTAACCTAACCTTTACCTTAAAAAAAAGGGAAAAAAACGACAGAAACAGTTAGCCTAATTCAAAACGGCAAAACTCACCAGAAAAAAATTGTTTCGTCCCCCAAAGTGAATTCGGTTTTCATCTGGAATAATACCAAAACTCAAGTGTCACATTATTCCTGTCTGTCCTTTTCTTGGATCGATAAACCAAACTTGTATCAGGTATATTTTTTCATTTCAGTTGTAATCGTTTATTGCACGATTATATTTGTGAACTTTGTTGTGTGGTTAATGGAGAAGGGTCGTGCTTTGATCAAACATGGTGAAGGCTGAACGAGAGAGAGAGAGAACAAAAAAAGTGGCAAGGGGGTGATGCAGAACCCTCTCTCACCACCAGAATATATCAGTGTTTGTTTGCTTCGTACTTCGCTCAATCTTTCACTGTTTTATATTCCTTAAGAATGACGTGCTAGGTAAACATTAAACAGATTATAACATTTAACCCCTTCAGGCCCAGAACGTATTTTTCATTGTAATTTGGCCACCATTAGATGATTTTTTAGTTAATATAAGCAATATTTTATAGATATGACCTGTTTAGTATCCTTGAAACTAACTAATTTGGTATATTTAGTTACTTTTCGTAATTTTATGGCTAACAACAGACGATTTTATATACGTAAAAAAGGAAAGATCTGGGTCTCAAGGGGTTAATGGCCTGCACTCTCATCTGTTCTGGCCATCACTCAGTAAGTGTTATGTCCACACACTACACACACACTTGGCATGGATAAAGTGCTACCTGTACACTTTATAATCATATGCATGAGGAAAAATGTTAAAAGGGATTCGTTGTGTGATGATGGGTCTCATAGGCCTTCCAAGCTGAACTCACTGCCATACAATGCGCACTCGAACATGCAAGGAATCTACCATCTGCCATCAACATCTTCACCGACTCGCTCTCATCATTGGAGGCACTCGATCACCTCTCCTTAAAGGACGACGTATTACTCCTTTCATCAATCTACCATCTTTTTCAACGCCTTGCAGCTCACAATAACACCATCATCCTTCACTGGGTCCCGGGGCATGTAAGGATCGCGGGCAATGAGCACGCGGACCAAGCTGCTCGACATATCGCCACCAACAAGCCTGTCTCTGTCCGGCTCTCCCCCAGCCTCTCACTCATCAAGTCTCGTGTGTCTGCTGCAGTGAAGAGACTTGACAAGGTGGCCTTTGAAGACCTTCTCGCAGAGGGTTCAATCTCCGCTATGTGGTATACAACAGTCACTCGATTTATACCATTCTTCCCGCCTTCTACGATGGATCCACGCACCGTCACCAGCCTGCATCGCCTTCGCCTGGGCTACCTCGGAACAACCCAAATGACAAATGAAGCGGCCAACCCATGCAAACACTGCCTAGAGATGGAGGAATCACAACTACTACACTATGTCCTGCATTGCCCTTCTACCGCCCGGCTGCGCCTCTACCGTCACACAATTTACCCAAGGGAAGTCGAAACGGCAGCCTCCGTCCTGAGTGTGAGTGCTGTTCCCCTAAATGTCCTTGCTGAAGTCGTCGCCTCATACCCTCCACCCCGTTATCTACTGTGACATCTAGCTGCTTAACACTGACGGGCTCTTAGAAAGCCCATGCCTTCCTACAATGGAAGTGCAATATAAAAAAAAGAATAAAAAAAAGGGTCTCATAACATATTATAAATGTGAAGTGTTTTATATCAAGAGGAAAATATATATTGTTATTAATGAACCGGGCGGGATTCGCTGCTCACTCACTTCACTGCACTTATAAGCGTATCAACAAAAAGATAATATAGATAGACAGAGAGTTTGTTACCTCATGTATATGTTTGGACGGAAAGTCATATCTCAACCGCCTCAGCAGAACACAGATGTATCATTTGAATATCGTATGAAGGTGTGTATTCATAGTAGTAAGTAAGTAATTAAATAAGTAAGTAACTGTTTATTGACCACAATTTCAGTTAGGTAGCTACACTTAATTTCAAGCAATTATAAGTAAGACCATAAAAATTGAAAGCGGTTAATTAAAAACAATTATGGTCCACACATTAAACAGTTTTCGAAAAAATATATAATAATCCCTATAAAATATTCCTTAACCCCTTGAGGCCCAGAACGTAATTTTCATTGTAATTTGGGTACCATTAGAGTATTTTTAGTGAATATAAGCAATATTTTATAGATATGACCTGTTTAGTATCCTTGTCCACTAACTCATTTGGTATATTAACTTATTAAGCTACTTTTCGTAATTTTATGGCTAACAACAGACGATTTTATATAGCAAAGGAAAGATGTGGGGGTGAAAGGGTTAAAATCCATCCTAGGTAAATCATGACAACATCCAGGTCAATGAAAAAAAAACTGTAGCAAAAGAATAAAGGGATAACAAAACTGTAGCAAAAGAATAAAGGGATAACAAAACTGTAGCAAAAGAATAAAGGGATAACAAAACTGTAGCAAAAGAATAAAGGGATAACAAAACTGTAGCAAAAGAATAAAGGGATAACAAAACTGAACAATTAACATTACCTTACAATTAACAACAAAAACTCGGTAATAAAGAGTGGAAATCAAACAACGACAAACATATTATAAAATGAGGTGAATGGCAAGTGGTAAAAAAACAATATTAGAACGATATATTGAATGTCTTGATCTATTGTGAAGGTAAACATAGTGGAAAAAATGGATGAGAAGATAAAGCCAAAGACTACTGTATTATTTTTCATTTATACAGTAGTAGTTTCATTTATACAGTAGTAGTTTTCATTTATTCAGTTGTAGTTTTCATTTATACAGTAGTAGTTTTCATTTATACAGTAGTAGTTTTCATTTATACAGTAGTAGTTTTCATTTATACAGTAGTAGTTTTCATTTATACAGTAGTATTTTTCATTTATTCAGTTGTAGTTTTCATTTATACAGTAGTAGTTTTCATTTATACAGTAGTAGTTTTCATTTATTCAGTTGTAGTTTTCATTTATACAGTAGTAGTTTTCATTTATACAGTAGTATTTTTCATTTATTCAGTTGTAGTTTTCATTTATACAGTAGTAGTTTTCATTTATACAGTAGTATTTTTCATTTATTCAGTTGTAGTTTTCATTTATACAGTAGTAGTTTTCATTTATACAGTAGTAGTTTTCATTTATACAGTAGTAGTTTTCATTTATACAGTAGTAGTTTTCATTTATACAGTAGTATTTTTAATTTATACAGTAGTAGTTTTCATTTATACAGTAGTAGTTTTCATTTATTCAGTTGTAGTTTTCATTTATACAGTAGTAGTTTTCATTTATACAGTAGTAGTTTTCATTTATACAGTAGTAGTTTTCATTTATACAGTAGTAGTTTTCATTTATTCAGTTGTAGTTTTCATTTATACAGTAGTAGTTTTCATTTATTCAGTTGTAGTTTTCATTTATACAGTAGTAGTTTTCATTTATACAGTAGTAGTTTTCATTTATACAGTAGTAGTTTTCATTTATACAGTAGTAGTTTTCATTTATACAGTAGTAGTTTTCATTTATACAGTAGTAGTTTTCATTTATACAGTAGCAGTTTTCATTTATACAGTAGTAGTTTTCATTTATACAGTAGTAGTTTTCATTTATACAGTAGTAGTTTTCATTTATACAGTAGTAGTTTTCATTTATACAGTTGTAGTTTTCATTTATACAGTAGTAGTTTTCATTTATACAGTAGTAGTTTTCATTTATACAGTAGTAGTTTTCATTTATACAGTAGTAGTTTTCATTTATACAGTAGTAGTTTTCATTTATACAGTAGTAGTTTTCATTTATACAGTAGTAGTTTTCATTTATACAGTAGTAGTTTTCATTTATACAGTAGTAGTTTTCATTTATACAGTTGTAGTTTTCATTTATACAGTAGTAGTTTTCATTATACAGTAGTAGTTTTCATTTATACAGTAGTAGTTTTCATTTATACAGTAGTAGTTTTCATTTATACAGTTGTAGTTTTCATTTATACAGTAGTAGTTTTCATTTATACAGTAGTAGTTTTCATTTATACAGTAGTAGTTTTCATTTATACAGTAGTAGTTTTCATTTATACAGTAGTAGTTTTCATTTATACAGTTGTAGTTTTCATTTATACAGTAATAGTTTTCATTTATACAGTTGTAGTTTTCATTTATACAGTTGTAGTTTTCATTTATACAGTTGTAGTTTTCATTTATACAGTTGTAGTTTTCATTTATACAGTAGTAGTTTTCATTTATACAGTGTAGTTTTCATTTATACAGTGTAGTTTTCATTTATACAGTTGAGTCTTTATTAGGACTAATGTCCTTTTGTATAAGGGGGGGGAGGGAGTCAAGCAGTGACTCATCCACTAATAATTTAAACTACTCATACATTGTTTTCTATCTCCCGGTAGTAAGTTTCTTTGTCTGCAGGAGTTTTTATTCTTGCGTGATTTGAAGAGTTGAAATCTTGTAAAGTTAAGGCGGGGCAGAGGCGAGAGGGAACTCCTCCCTAATACATCAACTCACGCCCAGTAACAACTTGTCTGCCGCGAGTCGTCTTGTCCTTGCGGTTGTGTGTCGTTGTCGTGTGTGAGTGTGATCTGGCCTTGCGGTGGAGCCGAAAGTGAACTTAGGTAGTGAAACTTAATATCCATCTACTCGTAACATTTGTATCTGCCTGTGTGTGTGGCATCGTTTGTGCATGTAGTTTTTTGTCTGTTGAAGGGCAATTGTATATTTAAACTTAGATTTCATCTCAAATTTATCCTCGCCTAAGATGCACGTTCTTCCTCTCTCATCCTGCAGATCTCGTCCTCTTACGATCTCTCATTTTCTCTCTTTCTCTCTCTCTCTCTCTCCCTCTCTCTCTCTCTCTCTCTCTCTCTCTCTCTCTCTCTCTCTCTCTCTCTCTCTCTCTCTCTCTCTCTCTCTCTCTCTCTCTCTCTCTCTCTCTCTCTCTCTCTCTCTCTCTCCTCTCTCTCTCTCTCTCTCTCTCTCTCTCTCTCTCTCTCTCTCTCTCTCTTCCTCTCTCTCCTCTCTCTCTCTCTCTCTCTCTCTTCTCTCTCTCCTCTCTCTCTCCTCTCTCTCTCTCTCTCTCTCTCTCTCTCTCTCTCTCTCTCTTCTCTCTCTCTCTTATATATATTATATATATATATATATATATATATATATATATATATATATATATATATATATATATATATATATATATATATATATATATATATATATATATATATATATATATATATATATTTATATATATGATATATATGCCTATGTATTTATCTTATCAATAATCTACCTATATATTTATAATACAAATATTTTTTTGCTTGCAGAGGTGCCTGAAAATAAAAAACTGACTTCAGAATTCTAGTGCCAGGACATGGAGGCGCCATGATCCAAGGCGCCTGTGAAGGACTCATGAACAGAGTGAGGATGTCACCCGCGCCTCAATAACAACAAAGCCTTGGCGGCGACAGTGCAATGTTGGTGTGGCGTCGATTAGTGGTGTCTGAAGGTCTCGTGTGGTGAGGAGAGTGAATTCTGGTGTAATCGATCCCTTTGAACCAATAAGATGTAATACCTTTTCTGATGTTATGCACCGGAATGATACATGAGGGAAAATCATAGAGACGCAGGCAAAGTCCATGACGCGGCCCAGGCTGTGACCCCGTCCTTGCATAGTCCACCTCGCTGACCCCCGCGGCGCCAGGGGGCGGAATAGTGTTGCAGGAGACCGTCAGCGTCCCTCGCTCCTCAGCCCTTCTGTTACACGTGCAGGATGGCTTCTCCCTTGGATGCTTCGTTACTCGTGTTGCTGCTGCTGCTCCTTCATGCAGCTTCCCCGTCCTTGTCTGCTGCAGGTGAGTACCCCAAGTGGCCTTTTGCTGCCTATTGTTGTCCTCGCTCTGCCTTGTCCTTTGTGTCTCCATGCACCAAGAACACAGTCAGGGGGGGGGAAAGAAAAAAAAACCTAATTTGATATCGTGTAACAAAAGAAAGCATTTGCTAATGTTTCCATGGTAGCCAGTCTTCAAGTAAAGATTAACGGCATTCCATAGCAAAGATAGCAAATATGTACGTATATCTATATAATATATATACGCCCGTATCCTCCCTGTCCTTGGACCACGCCCACAGCCTTCCCCTCCATCAGCCACGCCCCCATTCTCCCTGCCTTTGGGCCACGCCCACAGCCTTCCCGTCCCTTAACCACGCCCACACCCTTCCCGTCCCTCAGCCACACCCACACCCGTCCCGTCCCTCAGCCACGCCTACCCGGGTCACGTGTTCACCAACAATGCAGTGACCACACCTCCCCTTTAAGTTCTTCACCACATCTGAAGTTATTGACTGGTGCACACTTTGCCGTCGCTCACCCGCTCATCCCTCCCTTACGTGTCCCGCCCTGCTACACACACACTCTCTCTCTCTCTCTCTCTCTCTCTCTCTCTCTCTCTCTCTCTCTCTCTCTCTCTCTCTCTCTCTCTCTCTCTCTCTCTCTCTCTCTCTCTCTCTCTCTCTCTCTCTCTCTCTCTCTCTCTCTCTCTCTCTCTCTCTCTCTCTCTCTCTCTCTAAGCCACGTCACGTCGCTTCGTCCTCCATTCGCCTTGAGTACTTTCCTGGGGAATAAAGGACTCGCCAACATTCTATACAAGCAAATATAAATGCGTGAAAATATAATATATACTAATACCCAAAAAATAATCTCAAATGTTTAGTCTGGGTTTGTTTATGGTTTGAAGCAGCGGTGGTCGAGGGTTTGCCGGGCAGCGAGGAGGTGACTATAGGTATCGCTGGGATGTTTACGTGTCAAATCAGCGATTGCCCCGTGAGACTGAATCCAGACCTATTACCTGCATAGTCTGTCGGTGCCAACTTCGGCTATATGGGCATGTGACACGCTACCCTGAAACCGATCCTTCCCATCGGGTTGTATCTGTAAGAGACAATTCGGTGTGAAGGAGGCCAAGGGGGCACCCACAGGGCTCGTGGCTGGGGCAAGTTGATGTTTCCTGTCGAGAGTTGCTTGGTATGGGAAGGGAGCCTGCATGGGAACTCTTGCGTGGTGACCCCCGGGAGTGGCGTCATAGGGTGGGCGAGTCGACGCGGCCCCCGGCGTATACCCCCAATGATTGATTGATTGAGGAGGTGACTGCGGTACCGAGGTGTGGTGAAGGAAGTCCAAAGCTAGTGAAGTGGGTCACCTCAGCGTGGCGGTCACCATCACCACGGGCTGCGCTAAATTATTCCCGCTAATGACGTTTGGAAGTGTCGTTTTTTGTGGTCTCCTTGTTACGTGTCCCAAGGCGGGAATAGCGGAATGAAGAGAGGGCGGCGTGGGGGTGGCGAGGGCACGGGTGACTCAGGTGAGCGGCTGTAGTGTTGCGGAGAACGGGGCAGGGACAAAGGCAGAGAGCAAAACAGTTAGTGAGGGGATTGGGGAGCGGCAGAGGGAAATTACTGTTTGATATTCCTCATGTTGATGGATATATTTGTATGATTGCATGGAGAGTATGGGATTCCTTGGAGAGTATATTCATAGGCTGCAGTGAGTACCTTTGGTTTTTGTTAATGCAACTATGACCATCATTCGGTTGATTTTCGCCGAGGAGTTATGGGGATGCTCAATCGATTTTTTAAAGTTTTTGTTCTTCGAAAAATGAATCATGTGCAGGACTCGTGATCACCAGCTGTTGATCTCCTGGAATGATCATGGCCGTGACTCTTGCATTGGTTCAAGCTAATAGGACCGATCTCTGGATAAAGTTGGGACCTACGACACCCACACACTCCATCCTCTTGCTGGAGGGGGAATGTAACTTTCCATGTTGAGATTCGATACGCGAGTGGGGCACGAACTGGGGCGCGTCAAATGACAGACACTGAACTTACTTTTTTTTGTGTGTGTGTGTATGTGTGTGTTTGTGTGTTTGTGTGTGTGTGTGTGTGTGTGTGTGTGTGTGTGTGTGTGTGTGTGTGTGTGTGTGTGTGTGTGTGTGTGTGTGTGTGTGTGTGTGTTGTGTGTGTGCGTGTGCGTTTGTGCGTGTGTGTGTGTAAAATTTCGTAATTTTTGTCTGTTTTGGATATTAATCATATTCTCGTCTTACTCTGCCGACAGAAAGTCACTGGATCATCTACACATATACCATCTGCTTATCACAGATGTTATCATTCTAACAGTATATTCCTGAACACTTCTCGTCTTTGTGGAGCCGATCAGAGGCGTATCACTCCCTGGCAACAAATCATCCCGCCCCTTCCATTTCCCTCCACCGGCAACGCCTCCCTTGCCGCCACTAGTCCCTCCCTTCCTCCGTCTCTTTAACCTTCACTTTCCTGCCAAGGCCTCCACCCTAACCGCTCTTGAGTAACTTTTATTTTTTTAGCGAAGTTCCTAGTTTCTTTTACTCTTGGTTAATTTTCTCCACTTTTAGCAGACTAACCTTTTATGAAGTGTTGCCTTGACGTAAAAACCAAGGTCTTTAGTCTTGTATTTGTTCAAGCTTCGAGCCCACCTGTAGTCCTAAGTCCTAATGCTACGCGATTGTGTTAGATTTTAGAGGGCACTCGATATTTAGAGATTATAATGATGTAGGTGTATAATCTCTAAATATTCAGTGCACTCTAACAATTGAAACACCTGACGGACCTCTATAGTGGGTCTGCAGCCTCGTTTGGAGGGACGTGGCTTCACCGTCTTCACCAAACTGTTCATGGAAAGTCCAGCTGTCGAGAAAGAGTCATCGCCAACTTTTACCAACTCCTCCTGAAGAAGTTGAAGTTGCTAGACATTGCTCCCACGGCACGAAAGGGGCAGCGATCTAGAATTTTATGGCCTTATCCATATTCTAAGCAGACTTTCGGATAAGGTTACTCGCTGCAGGAATTTTTTTAACATATTTTTTTAACTATTTGATCTTTCAAGGAGTCTCTTTAACCCCTTGAGGCCTATAACGTAATTTCCATTGTAATTTGGGTACCATTAGATGCTTTTTAGTTAATATAAGCAGTATCTTATACATATGACTTGTTTAATATCCTTGTCCACTAATTAATTTGGTATATTCAGTTAGTTTTCGTAATTTTATGGCTAACAACAAACGATTTTTTATAGGAAAGGAAAGATCTGGGCGTGAAGGGGTTAAGATTATCATTTTATGTATAAGAGAAACCTGCTGCTCGTTCATTTCACTTCCCTTCCATTGGTCTGGCGTCTCCAATTTCATTTGTCGGAAATCAATTTATTTTCCCTCACAATCTTGACACTCTATCAGCTTAAAATGTACTTCTTCCTCTCGACTTATGCTACAACTGATATGATATGGAATTAGATCTTATTGTAAAAAAGACAAAAATAAATTCTTTTATGATGCACCTTTCTTGATGAGACTCCATCTTCCTAACTTATGCCTCTTTTCTTTATATCAAAGTCTAATTTAGTTAATAGAAAATACATAGATGAGCATAGGATAGAAGAAAAATAAATAAAAATGAGTCTATATTTAAACTGAAAAAGAGTGCGTAACAAGACGAAGACAAATTGATGAAAAGGAAAGAATAAAATTATGATGTGCAGGACGAGATTTTTAAAGAAAACGTTAGAAGTGTGGAAAACATGATGCAAGTTAAATAAAACGAAGGATTCATATAGGTAGTGCCAAGGCCGAGAGAGAGAGAGAGAGAGAGAGAGAGAGAGAGAGAGAGAGAGAGAGAGAGAGAGAGAGAGAGAGAGAGAGAGAGGAGAGAGAGAGAGAGAGAGAGAGAGAGAGAGAGAGAGAGAGAGAGAGAGAGAGAGAGAGAGAGAGAATTCCCTTAGCCTTGGGCAGTGCGACACATACAAGGAACAGCAGAAAAAATTTAGTGTTGTCGCGAAGTTTATTTTTCTCTTTTCCTTACATTCAGAGTATTTTCAGACCTATTTCCTTTTCCCCTGACTCCCCAGACAAGGCCCTTTTTTCCCCAGACAAGATCCTTTTTTCCCCCAGACAAGATCCTTTTTTCCCCAAGACATGACCCTTTTTCCTCCAGACAGGATCCTTTTTTTCCATAGACAAGACCCTTTTTTCCCCCAGACAAGATCCTTCTTTCCCCCTGACAAGATCCTTTTTTCCCCCCGAAAAGATCCTTTTTCCCCAGACAAAACCCTTTTTTCCCCCAGACAAGATCCTATTTCCCCAGACAAGACTTTTTTTCCCCAAGACAAGATCCTATTTTCCCAGACAAGACTTTTATCCCCCAGACAAAATCCTTTTTTCCCCCAAACAAGGCCTTTTTTCCCCCAGACAAGACCCTTTTTTCCCCCAGACAAGATCCTTTTTTCCCCTCGACAAGATCCTTTTTTCCCCCAAACAAGGCCCTTTTTTCCCCCAGACAAGATCCTTTTTTTCCACCAGACAAGATACTTTTTTCCCCCAGACAAGGCCCTTTTTTCCCCCAGACAAGGCCCTTTTTTCCCCAGACAAGATTTTTTTTTCCACCAGACAAGATCCTTTTTTCCCCCAAACAAGGCCCTTTTTTCCCCCAGACAAGGCCCTTTTTCCCCAGACAAATTATTTTTTCCCCCAGACAAATATTTTTTTCCCCCAGACAAATTATTTTTCCCCCCAGACAAGGTCCTTTTTTCCCCAGACAAGGCCCTTTTTTCCTCCAGACAAGACCCTTTTTTTCCCCAGACAAGATCCTTTTTTCCCCCAGACAAGGCCTTTTTTCCCCCAGACAAGGCCCTTTTTTCCTCCAGACAAGACCCTTTTTTCCCCTAGACAAGATCCTTTTTTCCCCCAGACAAGGCCCTTTTTTCCCCAGACAAGGCCCTTTTTTCCTCCAGACAAGACCCTTTTTTTCCCCTAGACAAGATCCTTTTTTCCCCCAGACAAGGCCCTTTTTTCCCCTAGACGAGATCCTTTTTTCCCCCAGACAAGGCCCTTTTTTCCCCCAGACAAAACTTTTTTTCTTAGAACAAGACCTTTTTCCCCCCCAGACAAGACCCTTTCTTCCCCCAGACAATACCCTTTATTCCCCCAAACAAGATCCTTTTTTCCCCCAGACAAGATCCTTTTCTCCCTCAGACAAGATCATTTTTTCCCCAAGACAAGATAATTTTTTCCCCCAAACAAGGCCCTTTTTTCCCCAGACAAGATAATTTTTTCCCCCAGACAAGGCCCCTTTTTCCCCCAGACAAGACCCTTTTTTCCCCCAGACAAGATCCTTTTTTCCCATAGACAAGACCCTTTTTTTCCCCCATACAAGACTTTTTTTCCTTCAGACAAGATCCTTTTTTCCCCCAGGCAAGACCTTTTTTTCCCCCAGACAAGACCCTTTTTTCCCATAAACAAGACCCTTTTTTTCCCCACCTTCACACGTGCCTATTCTCCACCTTGACTCGCCATCCCCTTTCCTCTTCTTCATTCGTCCTCGTCCTCCTGAAGCCATCTCTTCCCCTCATCCCCGTGCTTCTCTCTCTCAAGGGCACCACATCCCAGGTGCTTCAGGTGGGGGTGAGGGATGTCGCCCGCTTCATCAGCTAACATCTCTTGCTTCATCTCCGAGGAGTGGACCGAAGGAGCGGAGTGAAGTGGAGTAGAGTGCAAGAAAACTCCTCCTTTCCCCTCCCATCCTCTTCATGTTTCCTCCTGCAACTCTCTCAGTCTTCCACGTTCAAGTCTTCCTTTGATTTCTTCATTCGGTTTCAGTTCGTCTCTTTCAAAGGAGAATTTTTCAAGGTGTTTTTTTCAGGTGGTTTTTCCAGGATAGTTGTTTTTTCCGTGGCGCACTCTCTCCCTTCGCTCATCTTTCCTTCGCTTTTGGCTACATGTCGATCTGTCACTGATAATTATCAGAGGCGGCTGTCACCCTGCCAATCAATGTGTCTGTTATCTGTGTACGGACATACACACACATACTCTCTCTCTCTCTCTCTCTCTCTCTCTCTCTCTCTCTCTCTCTCTCTCTCTCTCCTCTCTCTCCTTCTCTCTCTCTCTCCTCTCTCTCTCTCTCTCTCTCTCTCGCTCTCGCTCTCTCTCGCTCTCGCTCTCTCTCTTCTCTCTCTCTCTCTCTCTCTCTCTCTCTCTCTCTCTCTCTCTCTCTCTCTCTCTCTCTCTCTCTCTCTCTCTCTCTCTCTCTCTCTCTCTCTCTTTTCAGTGTGTGTATGTGGGTGGGCTGTATTATTTTTTTTTCGGTTTCACATTGTTTATTCGTCTTTCGATACTTCTATTTGTCTGTCTCTTTTACATGTCTGTCTGTCCTATCGTGAGTCTTTGCTACGTTTCTGTCTCCCTATCTTGCTACATGTGTGTTTATATGAGTGTTTGTCTGTCTGTCTGTTTCCTTGTCTGTTTTACAACCTGTGTGTGTGTGTGTGTGTGTGTGTGTGTGTGTGTGTGTGTGTGTGTGTGTGTGTGTGTGTGTGTGTGTGTGTGTGTGTGTGTGTGTGTGTGTGTGTGTGTGTGTGTGTGTGTGTGTGTGTGTGTGTGTGTGTGTGTGTGTGTGTGTGTGTGTGTGTGTGTGTGTGTAAGGGAAATGATGGTCCTTCCGAGGTGAAATTTAGTTGCTATTCCAAACTCATCTGTGAAATCAGCCTTTATCCCATGGCTTCCCTGGGGACTGTGAGCGTGTCAACAAACTTCCTTCAACTCGAACTTTACCTACATGAGAAGGGAATAATAATGTCCCCCCTCCCCCCTTCACCCCCTCTCCCCCTCTTCTTGTTTGTGATATAAAGAAGTCTGGGACAACTTCTAGGTCAACCAGAGAGAGAGAGAAAGAGAGAGAGAGAAAGAGAGAGAGAGGAGGAGAGAAGAGAGAGAGAGAGAGAGCGAGAGAGAGAGAGAGAGAGAGAGAGAGAGAGAGAGAGAGAGAAGAGAGAGAGAGAGAGAGAGAGAGAGAGAGAGAGAGAGAGAGAGAGAGAGAGAGAGAGAGAAAGAGAGAGAGAGACCAAAAAAAATCTGCCAAACAGAAACAAATATTAATGCAAAGATAGACATATACATATATAGAGACAGATAAATATAGATTTATAGATAGACGTGGAGTCCCCCACAATAAAAAACACGAACAGCGCTTGGGTTAAGCCCCAAGTCTTTTCTCTCATTCTAGCTCGCTTCTCTCACCCACCTATTCTTCTCCCTGTCCCCACCTCCCCATCTCCTGCTTTCTCTTTTTATATTCTGATTCTGGGAAACCCATTTATACTTCTAAGGATTTCAAGCACTCCAAAACAATTAGCAGTAGTATTAAACCGATATATTATTATTTTTCATAACAGGACATGCGATTATTAAGAGTAATTCAAATTTTTCCTTACGCACCACAGTGAAATCTTCATCGACATTGATTTTTCCATCTGTGAAAATTTACCACCTCGTGGTGAATGAGTATTTGACGTTAATCGGTGAAGATAGTGGTGGTGGTGGCAGGTACTTTATCATGTTGATGTAGTAGTGGGTATTCATCTAGTTGTTGTATTTTACAGGGCCTGAGCTACGCTCGTATGGCCACCGACTCCATAGCTATACTTTATCATTCATCCTTAGTGCTTAGTGTTGGCCGAAGCCACCACCCCGGGAGGCGGGTCACAAACCTCCGGCTAACACCCGGTACCCATTCACTGCTGGGTGGACAGGGGCTCGGGTTTTAAGAAGACCGCCAGTTATCATCATTTTTATTAGAAAAGTGAAAACCTGACGGCCTTAGCGGCGACAATAACCTCAGTTACTGCCTCGGCTTAACTGAAGTCACTCCATCACGAACTCAGCACTCACGTATAAATATGATGTGACCTTGAATCAGTCTGTAATGAGGCGCGGGACACTTCCAGGCTTTACAACATATCATAGGCAGCCGTTACTTAGCTGTCACAGCCATTGTCTCTTCATAGCTATATTTTTAATCATAAATCCTCCTGAAATCTGGCAACAATCACAATGGCTTGTTAGTTGTGCAAATCTGTTTAATTCTACGGGATTTACAACACTGTTACACACATACCACGATGATAGATAGTGTACATTTCAGAGATGTTTGTTCTTTAAAACTCCATGATGCTTATGAAAACAGCAGCCGTTCTGGCAGTGTGTTCAGGTTTTTACGATTAAAAAAACTCCAAAAAAAAATTTGAAAAAAAACTTTAATAAGGAATAAATATTTATGATGATGGGGCCCTTTTTTTCAAAACAACTAAAAAAATTGAGTAGCTTTTAAAAAATTATTATTTTTTAAAAGGCTCGATTTGGTTTAAAATTTTTCCCCTTAAAACCAAAAAATCTTACCCTTTTTTTTTTTCCAGTGAAAAAAACCCGTGTAAGGTTTTTTTTAAACGGGGAAATAGGGGGGGGGGGGGGGAAATTTTTTTAATTTTATGTGAATTCAAAAAATGTTTTTTTTAAAGGGGCAGTACCCATCCCCCACCCATAAAATTTTATCCTTTTTAAAGGGGGAAGCCCCCCCCACGGGTAAAAATCCGGTCAGGGTACTCATTGGGGGAAGGGGGGGGTTTAAAAACCC
This sequence comes from Chionoecetes opilio, assembly GCA_016584305.1. NCBI lineage: Eukaryota > Metazoa > Arthropoda > Malacostraca > Decapoda > Majidae > Chionoecetes > Chionoecetes opilio. Next base: position 210,007 of record JACEEZ010021826.1, on the reverse strand, counting down.
CTTACTTTTTAAGAAAAGAAAATTTGGGGGGCCTTGGGAAAAACCCCTTTTTTGGGAAAAAATTCCCCCTTTCAGAAAAGCACCAAATTTAAAATTTTTCCTTTTCAGTCGAAGGGGGGGCCCCCCCACTTCAAAAATATAGAGCGGGGGGACAATTTTTTCAAAACAAAGAATCAAAAACCTTAAAAACCAAACAATAAAAGGGTTTTATTTAAAAAATTTTTAAATTTATTTAAACAAAACAAAAGGAAAATTACTTTAAAGGTTTTTTTTTTTTAAAAAAATTGTTAAAAAGGGGGGGAAATTTTTGCCAAGGGTTTTTGGGCCCAAAAAATTTTTTTTCCATTTTTTTTCCCGGTTTTTGTACCCCCTTCCGGGGGAATTTTTTCGTCTGGGGGTTTTGGTTGGTTTAGTGTTTTTGAAAAAAAAAATTTTTTAAATAAAACTTTTGTTTTTTTTTGGGGAAAGGTTTTTTTAAACTTTTAAAAAAGATAGGAGAATATTCAAACCCCCCCTTTTCCCCTTCCCCCCTTTCCCCTTCCTTTCCTTTTCCCCCCCCTCCCCCTTCCTTTCCCCCCCCTCCCCCTCCCCCCTTCTCCTCCCCCCTTTTCCCCCCCTGTTTATATTCCTTTCTCCTGTTTTCGCAAATTTTCTTTAAATTTTTACCCCCCAAACCAAAAAATGCCCCCGGATAAACCCCTGACGCTATTAAGACACTCACTTGTTAATGCCATATTGGTAATACTTTCTTAATGAGTCACGACCCTACTTTCCCTTCTTATCCTCCTTACCCTCCCCTTCCCTAAACTTGAAACTGATTAAAAGACAAGTCACCACCAGTGCAGGAGACAGGACGCAACTCATTCCTCTCCCCGAACGCTGGTGTGCCTCTGACGTTATCTGCAGCCCCCGAAAAACCCGTCCGCGAGGCTTCCCAAAGGCAGGGGGAGGGCAGTGTAGGGGGAAAAGAGGGGGAGGGAGGGGAGATAACGCAGGAGGGACATTTGGAAGCTACTCATTATGCTGCCTCAACAAAAAGTCGAGGGACAAAGTTTAATTTTTTATACCACCGAAGAAAAAAGGGGGGAGAGAGGAGAGAGAGAGAGGAGAGAAGAGGAGAGAGGGGGGAGGGAGGAGAGGAGAGGGAGAGGGGACGACGAGAGAAGGGAGGACGAGAGAGAGAGGGGAGGGGAGAGAGAGAGAGAGAGAGAGAGAGAGAGAGAGAGAGAGAGAGAGACTGTGGGTGTATGTGAGTGTGTGTGTAGGTGTATATGTGTGTTTGTGGTGGCTACGGAGGACCACAATCTATACTTCTATATACTAATTACGCCAGGAGCCTTTTCGTGTCGCGCTATCACTCCCTCGCCAACCTCCAGTAAGGCCCTGTAGTGGCGGCTGCTCCCCTACGGTCCCTTCCCGGGCCGGCCATACGGTGAGGGGTTCAGAGACACCTGTTGAATTATTATACTGCATCAAATGTTTTATTATGACTTCAATATTTCAAGTATTCTTACAAGTGCATCTCAATTTTTCTCCGTCCAGTTCTGTAAATGATAATAATGATAAGAAATATTAATCAATCATTACAAAACTATTATACTATTTTCCATTACTGAAGTCAAAATTTCAATGGTACCATTTTATATAGTTTACAAATATAAATTAGCTAGAAAAACATCCTTTTGTAATACATGGGTTCACAAACACAAGAAAATATATGACTATATATGATAAAAACACAGGATGTCTAAGACGAAGGAAAAAAAAATTTGACATCCTATGAATAATCCTTCTTGGTTTGATCGTCTTAACCAGAAAGGTGTCCAAAGCACCCTTGACCCAGAGGAGATTGGGAAGAACTATGAGTGTGTGGGGGCGGCTGGGTTCACATGAGGCACGTGTATGTCTGTCTGTATGTCTGTTCATCCCTCCAGAGTACCAGACACAGTTACTTTGCATCCCTCATCACCTGTGAGTCCTTTCTGGCGTACGAGTCACTGGTTGGGTGTTCCTGCATCCACTTTCTTCTGACGGGTGAAAAGAAACTGCCTGGGAAAAATAGCCTTGCTTGTTAGGCGGGCCGTGCCTCCAATGGCCCAGCGGTGCTCCTAAACCATAAAATAAAACCCCATAGACACACATAAGCACGAGTTTAGTGTGTATTAAAACGTTTCGTTACCACCAGGCAGGCCACAACACTCCCCCAACCTCCTTTCCTCACCCCCAGTCCCCTCCAACCCATCCTCTCTCACCCAAAACTATGTACATCCCCCTCCACACTCCGCCCCCTTCCTGGCCAGAGGGGGGCGGGGCGCAGAGACAATATTGGTTCGTGGCAAACAGGTTGCAGTATTCTATCAGTTTTACGTTGCCCATGAATACTGTTTATTCACGGATATAACTTTTCGGGAGTCTTGTCGGTGCTGCCGGGTGAACTTATTTTGACAGGTGTGTGTGTTTGTGTGGTGCTGAAGCCGCAGGTGGTAATGAGGAGGCCATGTCGTACTCCTAATGCATATATTTATCCTTTTTCTAGACATAAGTTTTTTGCTGAATAGTGTGGGAGTGTGAGTGTGTGTGTGTGTGTGTGTGTGTGTGTGTGTGTGTGTGTGTGTGTGTGTGTGTGTGTGTGTGTGTGTGTGTGTGTGTGTGTGTGTGTGTGTATGTGTGTGTGTGTGTAGCCTCTGGTCTAACATCTGTGCGTGGATGAATTGTCTGCCGCCTTGCTGTGTGTCTCACGCCAGGAATTACGAGGAGTTCCGATGCATGCTAGAGACACATATATAAAGATGCTTTCAGTGCTAGTTATATTTTTTAAGTGAAAGTAATACAAATATTAATGTAAGAAAGCAATCTCAAGAGACATTAAATGTTAAAAATACGATAACTCCATTGAATATAACTCGCAGGACATGAGTGCCGCTATTAGCAGGATTTTCGCCTGATTAAGGTGTAGGAAATTTTGTCACTCGGGGAGAATTCCGTCTAGAGACCAAAGCCAGGATTTTTCAATCTTTTGTGGCAAGTTTGATGACTGCTATAGTGGCATTCCTTCTTGCTATTAGTATTAGTATTGTTTGAAAAATCTGAACTAGTAACTTATTTGCTATACACTTATCTAATACCACACTGTTATTAAAGAGCCTCATGGTCAGTATTGCCGCTCTTCAGGACCTGAGTGACTGATGAAAACTGGGGTATCGCCAACTTTCTCACATTTTTGGATTGCTATTCCTTTTATGATTTACAGACGGACTCTTGTGGTACTTTTGCTTCGCCGTTGGTCAAAACTACTGTTGGCAGCAACGATTACTCTCACTTAGAAAAGTTTAGAGAGGCAACATTTCCTCATCACTGGCAAATTTGTTTCATACACCAGAGTCTAGCACGCAAAATTGTTTCTATATATAATACTGTTGGTTCTTGTACATGCTTTAGGCTTTAATGCAGATATCTTGAGTCCGTAATTACGTGACTATGACTATAGGGTTGTGCCAAGGCAAAGAAGACCCGTTTAGCAAGGTATTGAAACCTTTACTATTTACCGAATATATATATATATATACCTTTGCCACTCCTTTGAGATGTAAAAAAAATCTCAAGAAAAAAAACTATATGAAAATATTAAATAACCTTTGTGGTGCAACGTTACTCCAAGCACTTCTCTCCCCTGCCACGTTACTCCCAGCACTCCTCTTCCCCTGCGACGGTACTCCCAGCACTCCTCTTCCCCTGACACTGTACTCCCAGCACTCCTCTTCCCCTGTCACTGTACTCCCAGCACTCCTCTTCCCCTGTCACTGTACTCCCAGCACTCCTCTTCCCCTCCACTGTACTCCCAGCACTCCTCTTCCCTGTCACTGTACTCCCAGCCTCCTCTTCCCCTGCCACTGTACTCCCAGCACTCCTCTTCCCCTGTCACTGTACTCCCAGTACTCCTCTTCCCCTGTCACTGTACTCCCAGCACTCCTCTTCCCCTGTCACTGTACTCCCAGCACTCCTCTTCCCCTGTCACTGTACTCCCAGCACTCCTCTTCCCCTGTCACTGTACTCCCAGCACTCCTCTTCCCCTGCCACTGTACTCCCAGCACTCCTCTTCCCCTGTCACTGTACTCCCAGCACTCCTCTTCCCCTGTCACTGTACTCCCAGCACTCCTCTTCCCCTGTTACTGTACTCCCAGCACTCCTCTTCCCCTGACACTGTACTCCCATCACTCCTCTTCCCCTGTCACTGTACTCCCAGCACTCCTCTTCCCCTGTCACTGTACTCCCAGCACTCCTCTTCCCCTGACACTGTACTCTCAGCACTCCTCTTCCCCTGTCACTGTACTCCCAGCACTCCTCTTCCCCTGACACTGTACTCTCAGCACTCCTCTTCCCCTGCCACTGTACTCCCAGCGCTCCTCTCCCCTGCCACAATACTCCCAGCACTCCTCTTCCCCTGCCACGGTACTCCCAACACTCCTCTTCCCCTGCCACGTTACTCCCAGCACTCCTCTTCCCCTGCCATGTTACTCCCAGCACTCCTCTTCCCCTGTCACTGTACTCCCAGCACTCCTCTTCCCCTGCCACGGTACTCACTCAACACTCCTCTTCCCCTGCCACGTACTCCCAGCACTCCTCTTCCCCTGTCACTGTACTCCCAGCACTCCTCTTCCCCTGTCCCAAGTTACTCAAGCACTCCTCTTCCCCTGCCACGTTACTCCCAGCACTCCTCTTCCCTGCCCGGTACTCCCAGCCTCTTCTTCCCTGTCAAGTACTCACACTCCTCTTCCCCGCCACGGTACTCCCAGCACTCCTCTTCCCCTGTCAAGTTACTCCCAGCACTCCTCTTCCCCTGCCACGGTACTCCCAGCACTCCTCTTCCCCTGTCAAGTTACTCCCAGCACTCCTCTTCCCTGCCACGGTACTCCCGCATCTCTCCCCTGTCACACTCAGCACTCTCTTCCCCTGCCACGTTACTCCCAGCACTCCTTTCCCGTCAAGTTTCCCACACTCTCTTCCCCTGCCCGTACTCCCAGACTCCTCTTCCCCTGTCAAGTTACTCCCAGCACTTCTCTTCCCCTGCCACGGTACTCCCAGCACTCCTCTTCCCCTGTCAAGTTACTCCCAGCACTCCTCTTCCCCTGCCACGGTACTCCCAGCACTCCTCTTCCCCTGTCAAGTTACTCCCAGCACTCCTCTTCCCCTGCCACGGTACTCCCAGCACTCCTCTTCCCCTGCCACGGTACTCCCAGCACTCCTCTTCCCCTGTCAAGTTACTCCCAGCACTCCTCTTCCCCTGTCAAGTTACTCCCAGCACTCCTCTTCCCCTGCCACCGTACTCCAGCACTCCTCTTCCCCTGTCAAGTTACTCCCAGCACTCCTCTTCCCTGTCAAGTTACTCCCAGCACTCCTCTTCCCCTGCCACGGTACTCCAGCACTCCTCTTCCCCTGTCAAGTTACTCCCAGCACTCCTCTTCCCCTGTCAAGTTACTCCCAGCACTCCTCTTCCCCTGCCACGTTACTCCCAGCACTCCTCTTCCCCTGTCAAGTTACTTCCAGCACTCCTCTTCCCCTGCCACGGTACTCCCAGCACTCCTCTTCCCCTGTCAAGTTACTCCCAGCACTCCTCTTCCCCTGCCACGTTACTCCCAGCACTCCTCTTCCCCTGTCAAGTTACTCCCAGCACTCCTCTTCCCCTGTCAAGTTACTCCCAGCACTCCTCTTCCACTGCCACGGTACTCCCAGCACTCCTCTTCCCCTGTCAAGTTACTCCCAGCGCTCCTCTTCCCTTGTCAAGTTACTCCCAGCACTCCTCTTCCCCTGCTCCGGTACTCCCAGCACTCCTCTTCCCCTGTCAAGTTACTCCCAGCACTCCTCTTCCCCTGTCAAGTTACTCTAAGCACTCCTCTTCCCCTGCCAAGTTACTCCCAGCACTCCTCTTCCCCTGCCATGGTACTCCCAGCACTCCTCTTCCCCTGTCACTGTACTCCCAGCACTCCTCTTCCCCTGTCAAGTTACTCCCAGCACTCCTCTTCCCCTGCCAAGTTACTCCCAGCACTCCCTTCCTCTGCCACGGTGCTCCCAGCACTCCTCTTCCCCTGTCAAGTTACTCCCATCACTCTTCTTCCCCTGCCACGGTACTCCCAGCACTCCTCTTCCCCTGCCAAGTTACTCCCAGCACTCCATTTCCCCTGTCAAGTTACTCCCAGCACTCCTCTTATCCTGCCAAGTTACTCCCAGCACTCCTCTTCCCCTGTCAAGTTACTCCCAGCACTCCTCTTCCCCTGTCAAGTTACTCCAAGCACTCCTCTTCCCCTGCCAAGTTACTCCCAGCACTCCTCTTCCCCTGTCAAGTTACTCCCAGCACTCCTCTTCCCTTGTCAAGTTACTCCCAGCACTCCTCTTCCCCTGCCAAGTTACTCCCAGCACTCCTCTTCCCCTGCCACGTACTCCCAGCACTCCTCTTCCTCTGTCAAGTTACTCCCAGCACTCCTCTTCCCCTGTCAAGTTACTCCCAGCACTCCTCTTCCCCTGTCACTGTACTCCCAGCACTCCTCTTCCCCTGTCAAGTTACTCCCAGCACTCCTCTTCCCCTGCCAAGTTACTCCCAGCACTCCTCTTCACCTGTCAAGATACTCCCAGCACTCCTCTTCCCCTGTCACTGTACTCCCAGCACTCCTCTTCCCTGTCAAGTTACTCCCAGCACTCCTCTTCCCCTGCCAAGTTACCCCCAGCACTCCTCTTCCCCTGTCAAGTTACTCCCAGCACTCCTCTTCCCCTGTCACTGTACTCCCAGCACTCCTCTTCCCCTGTCAAGTTACTCCCAGCACTCCTCTTCCCCTGCCAAGTTACTCCCAGCACTCCTCTTCCCCTGTCACTGTACTCCCAGCACTCCTCTTCCCCTGTCAAGTTACTCCCAGCACTCCTCTTCCGCTGCCACGTTACTCCCAGCAACTCCTCTTCCCCTGTCACTGTACTCCCAGCACTCCTCTTCCCCTGTCAAGTTACTCCCAGCACTCCTCTTTTCCTGTCACTGTACTCCCAGCACTACTCTTCCTGTCAATACTCAGCACTCCTCTCCCCTGCCAAGTTACTCCCAGCACTCCTCTTCCCCTGTCAGTTACTCCTAACACTCCTCTTCCCCTGTCACTGTACTCCCAGCACTCCTCATCCCCTGTCAAGTTACTCCCAGCACTCCTCTTCCCCTGCCAATTTACTCCCAGCACTCTTCTTCCCCTGTCACTGTACTCCCAGCACTCCTCTTCCCCTGTCAAGTTACTCCCAGCACTCCTCTTCCCCTGCCACGTTACTCCCAGCACTCCTCTTCACCTGTCAAGTTACTCAAAGCACTCCTCTACCCCTGCCAAGTTACTCCCAGCACTCTTCTTTCCCTGCCACGGTACTCCCAACACTCCTCTTCCCCTGCCACGTTACTCCCAGCACTCCTCTTCCCCTGCCAAGTTACTCCCAGCACTCTTCTTCCCCTGCCACGTTACTCCCAGCACTCCTCTACACCTGTCAAGTTACTCTAAGCACTCCTCTTCCCCTGCCAAGTTACTCCCAGCACTCCTCTTCCCCTGCCACGTTACTCCCAGCACTCCTCTTTCCCTGCCATGTTACTCCCAGCACTCCTCTTCCCCTGTCAAGTTACTCCCATCACTCCTCTTCCCCTGCCACGGTACTCCAAGCACTCCTCTTCCCCTGCCAAGTTACTCCCAGCACTCCTCTTCCCCTGCCACGGTACTCCAAGCACTCCTCTTCCCCTGCCACGGTACTCCAAGCACTCCACTTCCCCTGCCAAGTTACTCCCAGCACTCCTCTTCCCCTGCCAAGTTACTCCCAGCACTCTTCTTCCCCTGCCACATTACTCCCAGCACTCCTCTACACCTGTCAAGTTACTCTAAGCACTCCTCTTCCCCTGCCAAGTTACTCCCAGCACTCCTCTTCCCCTGCCACGTTGCTCCCAGCACTCCTCTTCCCCTGCCACGGTACTCCAAGCACTCCTCTTCACCTGCCAAGTTACTCCCAGCACTCCTCTTCCCCTGCCACGGTACTCCAAGCACTCCTCTTCCCTGCCAGGTACTCCAAGCACTCCTCTTCCCCTGCCAAGTTACTCCCAGCACTCCTTTTCCCCTGCCACGGTACTCCCAGCACTCCTCTTCCCCTGCCACGATACTCCAAGCACTCCTCTTCTCCTGCCAAGTTACTTCCAGCACTCCTCTTCCCCTGCCACGGTACTCCCAGCACTCCTCTTCCCCTGCCACGGTACTCCCAGCACTCCTCTTCCCCTGCCACGTTACTCCCAGCACTCCTCTTCCCCTGCCACTGTATCTCCCTGCACTCAACTCTTTTCCCCTGCCACGGTACTCTCAGCACTCCTCTTCCCTGCCACGGTACTCCCAGCACTCCTCTTCCCCTGCCACGATACTCCAAGCACTCCTCTTCCCTGCCACTGTACTCCCAGCACTCCTCTTCCCCTGCCACGTTACTCCCAGCACTCCTCTTCCCCTGCCACGTTACTCCCAGCACTCCTCTTCCCCTGCCACGGTACTCCCAGCACTCCTCTTCCCCTGCCACGGTACTCCCAGCACTCCTCTTCCCCTGCCACGGTACTCCCAGCACTCCTCTTCCCCTGCCACGTTACTCCAGCACTCCTCTTCCCCTGCCACGTACTCCCAGCACTCCTCTTCCCCTGCCACGGTACTCCCACACTCCTCTTCCCCTGCCACGTTACTCCAGCACTCCTCTTCCCCTGCCACGTTACTCCCAGCACTCCTCTTCCCCTGCCACGTACTCCCAGCACTCCTCTTCCCCTGCCACGGTACTCACTCCCGACATCAAATCCTCTTCCCCTGCCACGGTACTCCCAGCACTCCTCTTCCCCTGCCACGTTACTCCCGCATCCTCCCTTTCTCCTCCTCTTTCCCCTGCCACGTACTCCCAGCACTCCTCTTCCCCTGCCACGTTACTCCCAGCACTCCTCTTCCCCTGCCACGGTACTCCCAGCACTCCTCTTCCCCTGCCACGGTACTCCCAGCACTCCTCTTCCCCTGCCACGTTACTCCCAGCACTCCTCTTCCCCTGCCACGTTACTCCCAGCACTCCTCTTCCCCTGCCACGGTACTCCCAGCACTCCTCTTCCCCTGTCACGATACTCCCAGTACTCCTCTTTCCCTGCACGTTACTCCAGCACTCCTCTTCCCTGCCACGGTACTCCCAGACATCCTCTTCCCCTGCACGTTACTCCCAGCACTCCTCTTCCCTGTCCACGTACTCCCAGCACTCCTCTTTCCCTGCACGTACTCCCAGACTCCTCTTTCCCCTGTCCACGTTACTCCCAGACTCCTCTTTCCCCTGCACGTTACTCCCAGCACTCCTCTTCCCCTGCCACGTTACTCCCAGTACTCCTCTTCCCTGTCCACGATACTCCCAGTACTCCTCTTTCCCTGTCACGATACTCCCAGTACTCCTCTTTCCCTGTCACGATACTCCCAGTACTCCTCTTTCCCTGTCACGATACTCCCAGTACTCCTCTTTCCCTGTCACGTATATCTCCCAAGTACTCCATCTCTTTCCCTGTCACGATACTCCCAGTACTCCTCTTTCCTGTCATTAGATCTCTCCGCCTACTCAGTCTCCTCGTCCCTGTCCATGGAACCCCATATGTCCATTTTCCCTGCACGGTCTCACAGGTCCTCTTTTGCACTATGGATGTCTTTTTGCTACTCTCTCCCTCTTCATCGCTCCCGCTAGACGGCTTTCATAATTCCCACGGCTGGCTTTATTGGCGTTGAGGGACGTTGGGGCGGAGTCTGGGTGTGAGGAGGAAGGCTGGGTGCTGTGAGGGAAGGCTGGGTGTGAGGAGAAAGGCTGGGTATGAGGAGGAAGGCTGGGTGTGAGGAGGAGGGCTGGGTGTGAGGAAGGCTGGGTGTTTTGAGGGAAGGCTGGGTGCTGTGAGGGAAGGCTGGGTGTGATGAAGGCTGGGTGTGAGGAGAAAGGCTGGGTGTGAGGAGGAAGGCTGGGTGTGAGGAGGAAGGCTGGGTGTGAGGAGGAAGGCTGGGTGTGAGGAGGAAGGCTGGGTGTGAGGAGGAAGGCTGGGTGTGAGGAGGAAGGCTGGGTGTGAGGAGGAATGCTGGGTGCTGTGAGGGAAGAAGGACGTCTGTAGATTTTACTGTTCATATGGTTAGACGGATATTTGTTGATTACACGGGTGTCAATAATTTCCTTGACCTTTTTTTACGTATATGTTGAGGCCTTTCATATGTGTGACGAACTGCGGTGAGGAGTTTACTTATTTATCCGTGTCTTTTTAGTGTGTATGATGTTTCACATGTGTGATCAAGATGTTTTCTGATTTATTTTATCGTTTCTTCTGCTTTATTTATTCCCCCGAGTGTTTTTCTTCAGTGTTTTGGTGTTTCAGTGTGTCATGAGTTTTTACTTCAGTCCTGTACAGCTCGCCCACACGTGTACTCAAATGGCTGTCTTCCATTGGTCGTTTCCTCGAATTGTTCTTCGCTACTACACATTCATGCCTTTCTTGCATATATCACAGTTGGCACCAGAGCTAAATTATATAACACTCTTACCTTGTGGGACACTTTGTTTCTTCATTTATTCATTCAATCATTATTATTATTCTCTCTCTCTCTCTCTCTCTCTCTCTCTCCTCTCCTCTCTCTCCTCTCTCTCTCTCTCTCTCTCTCTCTCTCTCTCCTCTCTCTCTCTCTCTCTCTCTCTCCTCTCTCTCTCTCTCTCTCTCCTCTCTCTCTCTCTCTCTCTCTCTCTCTCTCTCTCTCTCTCTCTCTCTCTCTCTCTCTCCTCTCTCTCTCGTCTCTCTCTCTCTCTCTCTCTCTCTCTCTCTCTCCTCTCATCTCTCTCTCTCTCTCTCTCTCTCTCTCTCTCGCTCGCTCGCTGCTCTCTCTCTCTCTCTCTCTCTCTCTCCTCTCTCTCTCTCTCTCTCTCTCTCCCCTTCTCTCTCTCGCTCCTCGCTGCTCTCTCTCTCTCTCTCCTCTCTCTCTCTCTCTCTCTCTCTCTCTCTCTCTCTCTCTCTCTCCTCTCCTCCTCTCTCTCTCCTCTCTCTCTCTCTCTCTCTCCTCTCTCTCTCTCTCTCTCTCTCTCTCTCTTCCTCTCTCCCCATTCTTCTCTCTCTCTCTCTCTCTCCATATCTGTCTCTCTTTTACTCTCTCTCTATCATCTATCTATCTGTATATACATTAGTTCACGTCCCGTTACTTGCAATACAATATATCTTGACTAATCCATTGACTAATACCTTATTACTAACGTTGTAATTATTGGCTCAAAAAGTAAGTCTCAAGAGTTTGCTTACGGCACCATTTTTCAGCAAACTTTATCCATAAGAACATTAAGGTTATATATTTACATAAACATATATATTTTGATCAAGATACAGTTATTACCTTTAACCGCCAAATCCCATCTTATTAATCCATCCATCCTTTGCGTCAGTCTCAGTTCAGTTCAGTTGTGGGTCGGGAGTCTGGCCTTTTTCATCGGCACTCCCTGATGTGTCTCTTCTCGCTGTCTGGATCTTTAGTTTGTTTGTCTTGTCTTCTTTCATTTCTTATTTTGTCCTTTAATTTCTTTCACTTTCTTTCCTCTTCTTTTCCCTGATTACCCATTAACTATTGATCGTTCTTTTTGTTTCATCTATATTCTTATTTTCCTGTCAACACACTACGAGCTGAGGTTTTCGTGCACAGATACTCCCATGCGCTGTACGTCATTATCGTGAACTGTGAGTCTCATCCATCAGCTCTGCGATCATGTAGGCGGTTACCTCCGCCCGATACTTTGTTGCATCGCTACACAATATTTATTACCCTGCTCCATCAATATTATAATTTCCTGGCGAGGCTTGCGGGCTGCCCTCATCCAATATCCTGGTCTTGCTTGAAATACCATTATTCAGGCTTTCCATCATCAACACTTTCCAGTTTTTGTTTTCCAGATGCTCACTGACCTCATTTTCGTGTCCTCCTGTGTTAGGCTGTTTTATATGCGTAACGCTCAACCATTTCCTCACAAATTCATCATATCTGAAAAACAAACGATTTTTGGCATGATAATCTTGCTTGCCTCGTGTGTCAGGTTTAAGCAAAGCGTGAGATGGACGGCCTCCAGCCAGGGCCACTAACAGGCCAAGGGAAAGGGGAGGGGGTAGCCAGGCCAGGAGCCCTCATTTCAGTGGCATCCTTTACTTGTCTCTTTCCTTAGTGGCGATACATCTGTGTCGGGCAAAATAAAGCCAGGATTGTGATGATCGCCGTCCTCGTTGTGTCATCGGGTGCGTCCCCGGCGTGGCTCCCCTTGCGGCATTTTCGTGCGACACCATTTTGTACCAGCAATCTGTTTACATTATTTTGTGCTAGTTAGCGCACGTGAGTGCTCTCTCTCTCTCTCTCTCTCTCTCTCTCTCTCCTCTCTCTCTCTCTCTCTCTCTCTCTCTCCTCTCTCTCTCTCTCTCTCTCTCTCTCTCTCTCTCTCTCTCTCTCTCTCTCTCTCTCTCTCTCTCTCTCCTCACTCACACACACACACACAACACACACACACACACACACACACACACACACACACACACACACACACACACACACACACACACACACACGCACACACACGCACACACACACACACACACACACACACACACACACACACACACACACACACACACACCACACACACCGCCTGCATGGTCTAGTGGTTTAAGAGCTTGTCTGGCCATTCTGTGGTCACGCATTCGATCCCCGCTCGCTCTAGGAGATCTTTCACTGACAAATGGGGGTGGTTACTATCCCCCTTGAGCCAGGGGATCGGGTGTGTATGGTGCGAGGTCCCAGTATTACCCAAAGATCGGACACTACGAGCTTCAAGTTCTTTCTGGGAGGGTAAAACTGGCGATCGTGCGATCAAACTGGAGAGTCCATCTCGGGTTGACGAGACCTTGGGGGAATTACACATAGCGAGCAAGTCAAAGTAATAACGAAAGTGAGAAAACAATACATTATATATATATATATAATATTTCTGGATTGGATCAAGGTTGATAAGCGGGTGAGGAGAGTGGTGGTGGTGGGTGAGGGAGTGGTGGTGGTGGTGGTGGTGGTGGGTGAGGGAGTGAGGGAGTGGTGGTGGTGGTGGTGGGTGAGGGAGCGGTGGTGGTGGTGGCTGAGAGAGTGGTGGTGGTGGTGGCTGAGGGAGTGGTGGTGGTGGTGGTGGTGGCTGAAGGAGTGGTGGTGGTGGTGGTGGTGGTGGTGATTGAGGGAGTGGTGGTGGTTGTGGCTGAGGGAGGGAGGGGAGTGGTTGGGCAATGTGAGCTTTGGAGGCCGTGGACCTCAGGGAGGGAGAGCCTGAAGGGTCAAGTCCGGCGCGGGGCTGCTGGCTGGGTCTGCAGGGAACCACTGGTCGGCGTGCGCGAAACAGCGATAAAAGTCAGACGGTGGCGCGAACTAGCAAACGTTGCGAGGTAAAACTTGCCGGTGGGAGGCCCAGGGGAAACATGGAAGAGGAAGAGGGTTTCCTGAGACATTTCTTTTTATAGGAAGGAAATCCTGATGGACATTCCTCACGCGTTAACCCCTTGAGACCCAGAACGTAATTTCCATTGTAATATGACTACCATTAGACGATTTTTTGTGAATATAAGCAATATTTTATAGATATGACCAGTTTAGTATCTTTGTCCACTAACTAATTTGATGTATTCAGTTACTTTTTTGTAATTTTATGGCTCGACAACAAACAATTTTTTATAGGAAAGGAAAGATCTGGGCGTGAAGGGGTTAAGATAAACCTTTCATATCGCATGGATGAAAAATATAATTAAGAACTCCGACAGACTCCTGGATGAACCACCATCCGTATTAGTAGTGTTGGTTGGAAGATGCCAGGGACTACAAGAGTGGCGCCAAACCCTTACTACTTACATCAATAATAGTGGCAAGTAATGTAATAGTAAAAAGTAATAGAAAGTAAAAGTAATAGTAAAAGTAATAAAGTAAAAAGTAAAAGTAATAAAATGTAATAGTAAAATTGGCTAGAAATGTAATGAGTGAGGAGTCTGAGATAGATGAACCAAGGGTAGATGACAAACATGTAGTGTGTGTGTTTGTGCCACCTTCATCTCAGCTAGTATAATTTTCATGTATTCATTTTCATTATTTTTTGCGGAATTTTCTGTCGAACACCAAAATCATGTGCTCAGAAATATGAACTGCTTTACGGAACACACCTTTGAAATTCTACCCAAGACCACATTAATTTTCATGTATTCATTTTCATATTTTTTTTTTCGGAATTCGTCGAACACCAAAATCATGTGCATATAAATATTTACTGCTTTACGAAACACACCTTTGAAATGTACTTATGCCAGCACTCAAAACCGTACCCTGGAAGACTCTCACCGTCAAAACCGTACCTGGAAGACTCTCGCACCGTCAAAACCGTACCCTGGAAGACTCTCGCACCGTCAAAACCGTACCCTGGAAGACTCTCGCACCGTCTAAATCGTACCCTGGAAGATTTGTACCGTCAAAACCGTACCCTGGAAGACTCGCACCGTCTAAACCGTACCCTGGAAGATTCTCGCACCGTCTAAATCGTGCCATGGAAGACTCTAGCACCGTCAAAACCGTACCCTGGATGGAAGACTCTCGCACCGTCTAAATCGTACCCTGGAAGATTCTCGCACCGTCTAAATCGTACCCTGGAAGACTCGCACCGTCTAAACCGTACCCTGGAAGATTCTCGCACCGTCTAAATCGTCCATGAAGACTCTAGCACCGTCAAACCGTACCCTGGAAGACTCTCGCACCGTCAAAATCGTACCCTGGAAGACTCTCGCACCGTCAAAACCGTACCCTGGAAGACTCTCGCACCGTCAAAAAACCGTACCCTGGAAGATTCTCGCACCGTCTAAATCGTACCCTGAAGACTCTCGCACCGTCTAAATCGTGCCATGGAAGACTCTCGCACCGTCAAAACGTACCCTGGAAGATTCTCGCACCGTCTAAATCGTACCCTGGAAACTCTCGCACCGTCAAAACCGTACCCTGGAAGACTCTCGCACCGTCAAAACCGTGCCCTGGAAGACTCTCACCGTCTAAATCGTACCTGGAAGACTCTCACCGTCTAATCGTACCCTGGAAGACTCTCGCACCGTCAAAATCGTACCTGGAAGACTCTCGCACCGTTTAAAACCGTACCCTGGAAGACTCTTGCACCGTCAAAACCGTACCCTGAAGATTCTCGCATCGTCTAAATCGTGCCATGGAAGACTCTCGCACCGTCAAACCGTACCCTGGAAGATTCTCGCACCGTCTAAATCGTACCCTGGAAGACTCTCGCACCGTCAAACCGTACCCTGGAAGACTCTCGCACCACGTCCAAAACCGTGCCCTGGAAGACTCTCACCGCCTAAATCGTACCCTGAAAGACTCTCACCGTCTAAACCGTGCCCTGGAAGACTCTCGCACCGTCAAAACCGTACCCTGGAAGACTCTCGCACCGTCAAAACCGTACCCTGGAAGATTCTCGCACCGTCTAAATCGTGCCCTGGAAGACTCTCGCACCGTCAAAACCGTACCCTGGAAGACTCTCGCATCGTCAAAACCGTAACCCTGGAAGATTCTCGCACCGTCTAAATCGTGCCCTGAAGACTCTCGCCCGTCAAAAACGTACCCTGGAAGATTCTCGCACCATCTAACGTGCCGTGGAAGACTCTCGCACCGTCAAAACCGTACCCTAGAAGATTCTAGCACCGTCTAAATCGTGTCATGGAAGACTCTCGCACCGTCAAAACCGTACCCTGGAAGATTCTCGCACCGTCTAAAATCGTCCCTGGAAGACTCTCGCACCGTCAAAACCGTACCCTGGAAGACTCTCGCATCGTCAAAACCGTACCCTGGAAGATTCTCGCACCGTCTAAATCGTGCCCTGAAGACTCTCGCACCGTCAAAAACGTACCCTGAAGATTCTCGCACCGTCTAATCGTCCTGGAAGACTCTCGCACCGTCTAAAACCGTACCCTGGAAGATTCTGCACCGTCTAAATCGTGTCATGGAAGACTCTCAGCACCGTCAAAACCGTACCCTGGAAAGACTCTCGCACCGTCTAAACTCGTATCCCTGGAAGACTCTCGCACCGTCTAAATCGTACCCTGGAATACTCGCACCGTCAAAACCGTACCCTGGAAGACTCTCGCACCGTCTAAATCGTGCCATGGAAGACTCTAGCACCGTCAAAACCGTACCCTGGAAGACTCTCGCACCGTCAAAATCGTACCCTGGAAGACTCTCGCACCGTCAAAACCGTACCCTGGAAGACTCTCGCACCGTCAAAACCGTACCCTGGAAGATTCTCGCACCGTCTAAATCGTACCCTGGAAGACTCTCGCACCGTCTAAATCGTGCCATGGAAGACTCTCGCACCGTCAAAACCGTACCCTGGAGTTCTCGCACCGTCTAAATCGTACCCTGGAAGACTCTCGCACCGTCAAAACCGTACCCTGGAAGACTCTCGCACCGTCAAAACCGTGCCCTGGAAGACTCTCAACCGTCTAAATCGTACCCTGGAAGACTCTCACCGTCTAAATCGTACCCTGGAAGACTCTCGCACCGTCAAAATCGTACCCTGGAAGACTCTCGCACCGTTTAAACCGTACCCTGGAAGACTCTTGCACCGTCAAAACCGTACCCTGGAAGATTCTCGCATCGTCTAAATCGTGCCATGGAAGACTCTCGCACCGTCAAAACCGTACCCTGGAAGATTCTCGCACCGTCTAAATCGTACCCTGGAAGACTCTCGCACCGTCAAAACCGTACCCTGGAAGACTCTCGCACCGTCAAAACCGTGCCCTGGAAGACTCTCACCGCCTAAATCGTACCCTGAAAGACTCTCACCGTCTAAACCGTGCCCTGGAAGACTCTCGCACCGTCAAAACCGTACCCTGGAAGACTCTCTCGCACCGTCAAAACCCTACCCTGGAAGATTCTCGCACCGTCTAAATCGTGCCCTGGAAGACTCTCGCACCGTCAAAACCGTACCCTGGAAGACTCTCGCATCGTCAAAACCGTACCCTGGAAGATTCTCGCACCGTCTAAATCGTGCCCTGAAGACTCTCGCACCGTCAAAAACGTACCCTGGAAGATTCTCGCACCATCTAAATCGTGCCATGGAAGACTCTCGCACCGTCAAAACCGTACCCTAGAAGATTCTAGCACCGTCTAAATCGTGTCATGGAAGACTCTCGCACCGTCAAAACCGTACCCTGGAAGATTCTCGCACCGTCTAAATCGTGCCCTGGAAGACTCTCGCACCGTCAAAACCGTACCCTGGAAGACTCTCGCATCGTCAAAACCGTACCCTGGAAGATTCTCGCACCGTCATAAATCGTGCCCTGAAGACTCTCGCACCGTCAAAAACGTACCCTGGAAGATTCTCGCACCGTCTAAATCGTGCCGTGGAAGACTCTCGCACCGTCAAAACCGTACCCTGGAAGATTCTAGCACCGTCTAAATCGTGTCATGGAAGACTCTCACACCGTCAAAATCGTACCCTGAAAGACTCGCACCGTCTAAACCGTATCCTGGAAGACTCTCGCACCGTCTAAATCGTACCTGGAATACTCGCACCGTCAAACCGTACCCTGGAAGACTCTCGCACCGTCTAAATCGTACCCTGGAAGACTCGCACCGTCTAAATCGTACCCTGGAAGACCTCGCACCGTCTAAATCGTACCCTGGAAGACTCTCGCACCGTCAAAATCGTACCCTGGAAGACTCTCGCACCGTCAAAACCGTACCCTGGAAGACTCGCACCGTCAAATCGTACCCTGGAAGACTCTTGCACCGTCTAAAATCGTACCTGGAACTCGCACTCTAATCGTACCGTGAGACCGCACGTCTAAACCGTGCCCTGAAAGACTCGCACCGTCAAAACGTACCCTGGAAGACTCTCGCACCGTCAAAACCGTACCCTGGAAGATCTCGACCGTCTAAATCGTGCCCTGGAAGACTCTCGCACCGTCAAAACCGTACCCTGGAAGATTCTCGCACCGTCTAAATCGTGACCTGGAAGACTCTCGCACCGTCAACCGTCCTGAAGATATAGCACTTCTAACGTGCCTGGAAGACTCTCGCACCGTCAAAATCGTACCCTGGAAGACTCGCACCGTCTAAAACCGTACCCTGGAAGACTCTCGCACCGTCTAAATCGTACCCTGGAAGACTCGCACCGTCAAAACCGTACCCTGGAAGATTCTCGCACCGTCTAAATCGTACCCTGGAAGATTCGCACCGTCTAAATCGTACCCTGGAAGACTCGCACCGTCTAAATCGTACCCTGGAAGACTCGCACCGTCAAAACCGTACCCTGGAAGACTCTCGCACCGTCTAAATCGTACCCTGAAGACTTGCACCGTCAAAACCATACCCTGGAAGATTCTCGCACCGTCTAAATCGTACCCTGGAAGACTCGCACCGTCTAAATCGTACCCTGGAAGACTCGCACCGTCTAAATCGTACCCTGGAAGACTCTCGCACCGTCAAAACCGTACCCTGGAAGACTCGCACCGTCAAACGTGCCCTGGAAGACTCTCGCACCGTCTAAATCGTACCCTGGAAGACTCGCATCGTCTAAATCGTACCCTGGAAGACTCGCACCGTCTAAACCGTACCCTGGAAGACTCTTGCACCTTCTAAATCGTACCCTGGAAGACTCGCACCGTCAAAACCGTACCCTGGAAGACTCTCGCACCGTCTAAATCGTACCCTGGAAGACTCGCACCGTCAAAACCGTACCCTGGAAGACTCTCGCACCGTCTAAATCGTACCCTGGAAGACTCGCACCGTCTAAACCGTACCCTGGAAGACTCTCGCACCGTCTAAACTACCCTGAAGCTCACCGTCTGGAGGAAGACTCGCACCGTCAAACCGTACCCTGGAAAACTCTCGCACCGTCTAAATCGGTCCTGGAAGACTCGACACCGTCAAAGCGTACCCTGGAAGACTCTCGCACCGTCTAAATCGTACCCTGGAAGACTCGCATCGTCTAAATCGTACCCTGGAAGACTCTCGCACCGTCTAAACCGTACCCTGGAAGACTCTAGCACCGTCAGGAAGGGCTCAGTGCCTTTAATAATCCTTCCCTGCCTGGCCTGGTGGGCGACTCTGCAATTAGATCCCAGGTCGACGGTGCAGAGTAACACCGTGAGCGCCTTCAAGAAACACCCTCGCCTTTAGCCAACACATATCACCGTTCAGGGGAAGTGAGGAAGGGGAGGAAACTCTATCCTTGCTGCTTGCCTCATTACTCTCATCATCGTTTCTGTTGTTTATAGTTCTGCATTACCTCATTTTTGTTTATAGTAAATTCGTGGTTAAAGTTTTGCATTATCTCATATTTTTTTTTAGTAATTCTCGTTTGTGTGGCTTATAGATAGGTTTGCATTAGTTGATTTTTTATGTGTTTAGTAATTCCCGCATCGTTTAAGCTAATCATCCTATCACCTAATCACCCTAATCACCCTATCCCACATAATACGAGATGGCGTCCAAAATGAGCCTCCCTAAAAAATTATAAAGGCTTAAACAGTAAGAGAAATGAATGAATGAATAAAATCTTTACAGGTACTGGTTTGCACCTCACTGCTAATGTAAAACCAACACTTCCTTCTTTAGACTTACTCTCTTAACATTACATTTATTGTCTATTCTAAGTCATATATGTATAGCGTTTAGTACAACATTTGCTTTACACAAATTCCGTTTTGTTTCCACTGAGACAACCCTTACAAGTGTCCATCTCTCTCTCTCTCTCTCTCTCATCTCTCTCTCTCGTCTCTCTCTCTCTCTCTCTCTCTCTCTCTCTCTCTCTCTCTCTCTCTCCTCTCTCTTCTCTCTCTCTCTCTCTCTCTCTTCTCTCTCTCTCTCTCCTCTCTCTCTCTCTCTCTCTCTCTCTCTCTCTCTCTCTCTCTCTCTCTCTCTCTCTCTCTCCTCTCTCTCTCTCCTCTCTCTCCTCTCTCTCTCTCTCTCTCTCCTCCTCTCTTCTCTCTCCTCTCATCCTACCTCTTCATTCTACTCTGCCTATCCCTTCCCCTCTCACTCAACTCTCTCTCTTTCTCTCTTCTCTCTCCCCCCACCGTACCCTTTCCAACACCTACACTAATTCATTCCGCACACCCTAGGACGCAGCATCGCTAACTCCTTTCCCTTCTGACTCCCAGTACCCTTCAATCCTCACAAGCTTTCCACCCATCAGCTACTCATGTACCTCATAAAATCACTTAAACACCAACTTCTTAAAAAATCTACTCATTACACCTGTTATTCACACCTATACTTGTACATGTCGATAATACAGATTCTTTTTTCTTCTAGATTGCACGAAACAAGGTCTTCATTCCTTATCATATCTTTGTTTTTTCTCTTCGTCCTCCTTCCTTCGGCCACTCCTCCTCCTCCTTCCTTCGGCCACTCCTCCTCCTCCTTCCTTCTGCCACTCCTTCTCCTTCATTCTGCCACTCCTTCATTCTTCTTCCTTCGTCGTTCTTCTCACTTTCGTCCTCTGCCTCATGTTATAATTATCTGGTCATAACCTTTTTTTTTTTTTTCGCCCTAGTCTTTGACCCGTGTGTACTAGGTTGGCCCTTTCTGAACACAATATTTCCAAGAAGTGAACTACATAAACCACACTAAACAATAAGTAAACTACTTCGTGAGCAAACTAGATGTCATGTAAACAACTCAACACGACTCAGACTCCTTAAATCCTTCCATTAATTCCATCGCTCAATATTTAATTCCTTCTTACCTTCCGTTCTTCCTTTTTATCTTTTATCCTTTGTGTTTCACTCCGTTATTTTCTGTGTTTTCATTTTTTTTCATTTAGTTTTTTTTTATTTTTTATTTCTTCCTTGTTTTTATCTTCATTTCTCTCCGTCTCCTCCTGCTCTGCACCTGCATTTCCCCTCCTCCTCCTCCTCCTCCTCCTCCTCCTCCTCCTCCTCCTCCTCCTCCTCCTCCTCCTCCTCCTCCTCCTCCTCCTCCTCCTCCTCCTCCTCCTCCTCCTCCTTATCAACATCATCATCTTTGCAGTTGTTGGTCTTGAGTCACTAATTTGGCCTGCGTAATAGTAGCAGAAGTTGTCTTAATTGGCTCTCGTATCTTATCTCGTTCCTATAGAAATTTTCCGTGCAATATTTCCATGTCGGACAGTTTTTCTTCCTCCTGTCAGTCTCGGCTGGAGGGATTGGAGTGAAGGGAGAAGACATCACGTTTATCATCCTGAGTCTCTTTAGGTGATATCATCATCATCATCATTATCATCATCATCATCATCAATCACCATCATTTTTTCCTTCCTTCACACTTGTAGTTATTTTTATGCAGAATGGAATAATCTTGTAAAGTAGGAAACGTGTCCACTGTTTCCATGTATAATCTCCTCCTCCTCCTCCTCCTCCTCTTCCTCCACCTCCTCCTCCTCCTCCTCCTCCTCCTCCTCCTCCTCCTCCTCCTCCTCCTCCTCCTCCTCCTCCTCCTCCTCCTCCTCCTCCTCCTCCTCCTCCTCCTCCTCCTCCTCCTCCTCCTCCTCCTCCTCCTCCTCCTCCTCCTCCTCCTCCTCCTCCTCCTCCTCCTCCTCCTCCTCCTCCTCCTCCTCCTCCTCCTCCTCCTCCTCCTCCTTGGTCTCGTCCTCAATCGTCTTTATTTTCTTTCTTTGTTTTTTTTTCTCGTATTCCTGAATTCCCAACCCTTCTCTTCTTTGTCCTCGTTCCTGCAGTCGTTGTCGCCTTTGTCTTCCTCCTCCTCCTCTTTTCCTCTTCCTTGTCTTTGCCCTCTTCGTGCTCGTCCCTGTTCTTCTGTTTATCCTCTTTCTTCCTATTACAGTCAATTTTCTTTTCCTTCTGTGGTGGATGGGTGGGGAGGACCTTTCCACTGCACTACCCTTGCCTCCATACCACTATACGGTTAGACCCCACTATACTATACGTTATATACTATGCGTTTACTATACTATACACTACGTTTATAAGGGTGCAAGCAGGTAGGCTGGTTAGGATGAGGAGGCCTAGTTATGTTTGTTGAGCCTTTATAATTCCTTTTTATTCTCCTCCTCCTCGCTCCTCTCCTCCTCTCCTCCTCCTCCTCCTCTCCTCCTCCTCCTCTTCCTCTCTCCTCCTCCTCCTCCTCCTCCTCCTCCTCCTCCTCCTCCTCCTCCTCCTCCTCCTCCTCCTCCTCCTCCTCCTCCTCCTCCTCCTCTTCCTCCTCCTCCTCCTCCTCCTCCTCCTCCTCCTCCTCCTCCTCCTCCTCCTCCTCCTCCTCCTCTTCCTCCGTGAGGGTCTTTATTTCTCATGAGTTCCTCCAACACAGATATTGGGTTCGGTATTTTCGTGTTGCAAATAAAGCTGAATAATTATTTTCGCTGCAGGAAGTGTACATGCTTGTTCGTCTATATTTTATGTGCCTGCTTTTGTATTTCTTTGCACATACTCTTAATGAAAAAAATGAATGAAATCCACATTCCGTGATTAAGGTAAGAGCGTTTTGTCAATAAACACTTTTTTTCATTATTTTTATCTTGTACCACACTTTTTTTCATTATTTTTATCTTATATCACACTTTTTTTCATTAACTTTATCTTATATCACACTTTTTTCATTATTTTTATCCTATATCACACTTTTTTCATTATCTTTATCTTACATCACACTTTTTTTCATTATTTTTATCTTATATCACACTTTTTTTCATTATCTTTATCTTATATCACACTTTTTTCATTATTTTTATCTTATATCACACTTTTTTCATTATCTTTATCTTACATCACACTTTTTTTCCACACTCAAATCTACATTTAAATCCACACACTTTTGTCATTGTCTTTATCTTATATCACACTTTTTTTCCACATTCAAATCCACATTCCGTGATTAAGGCAAGTAATAAATGAGGAACACTTCTAACCTTGGGATTTCAACCTCATTTTGTGGATTACAATTGCCATTAGAAGGAATTGCAAGGAAAGACATTAGGGATGGAAATTATGTGTCTACCGATCATTTTCGTTTTTTTTTATTGTACAGGTAACGCAGTATTGGAAAATACGATGCTGTAACTGTTTTCGCAATTTAACACTAATAAATAGTTGATGTTTTACCGCCAATAACACTATAGTCACCACTGCACTAATGTCGCCAGGCGCCATATATTACGGATTTTAGCATCACTACAGATTTATATGTGCCACTGAAGAGGCATGCAATAGTAGTTTATATTATGTACATGTCTTTAGTGGCACATACAAGTCTATAGTGATACTAAAATTCGTAATAGTCGCCTATAAAATTCACCTGGTGACATTAGTGCAGTGGCTACTTTAGTGTTATTGACGGTAGAATACTTTTCAGTGAAGCCGTAAGTATTGCAACTACTCTCGAAGGAATATTTTAGTAATCATGAAAATCGATTACTATGTTGTGTTCAAAACCAGAATCGTCACCAGAGACATGATTAGAAGACATTCGTACTGCATGACTTTCGCAGATATATGCATGTTGTTGTGAAAATCGATAGCCAAAGGAGGAGGAGGAGGAGGAGGAGGAGGAGGAGGAGGAGGAGGAGGAGAGGAGGAATAAATAGATAAATGAGGAGGCAAATAATAGTAAATAGAAGGTAATACTACGAAAAGGAAAAATAGGTTGATAATGCAGTAACGAAAGTCCAGTAAGTATACAAGAATGCACTGCCAGTATATGGAAAAAAGTGAAAAAAATATCATCTGCAGAAACTTTACGTGTAACTGTCGCCTTATATTTGTTTTGTATGTATATTTTTTTATTAGAGAGAGAGAGAGAGAGAGAGAGAGAGAGAGAGAGAGAGAGAGAGAGAGAGAGAGAGAGAGAGAGAGAGAGAGAGAGGAGAGAGAGAGAGAGAGAGAGAGAGAGAGAGAGAGAGAGAGAGAGAGAGAGAGAGAGAGAGAGCCGTCGCCTTTTATGGGAAGCACGCAAAGAGGCATAAATAACAGCACAACCATCCGAATAAAAATTTCATAGCCTGCAACGGGAATGAAATATTAGTGTTGAGGAAAGGTACATTCTAGAGTGGATAGATTTATTTTGGCGACATGTTTTGAGAGAGCCGAGTAATGATGACCAGAAAGGTGTTGGGGCTCAAGGGTCTGCTGTCGTAGGTGCCATTTTTCTTCTTTTCAGTCTAGTTATTTTCTTCTTTTTACATTTTCCTTATTTTCTCTCTCTCTTCTCTCTCTCTCTCTCCTCTCTCTCTCTCTCTCTCTCTCTCCTCCTCTCTCTCTCTCTCTCTCTCTCTCTCTCTCCTCTCTCTCTCTCTCTCTCTCTCTCTCTCTCTCTCCTCTCTCTCTCTCTCTCTCTCCTCTCTCTCTCTCTCTCTCTCTCTCTCTCTCTCTCTCTCTCTCCTCTCTCTCTCTCTCTCTCTCTCTCTCTCTTCTCTCCTCTCTCTCTCTCTCTCTCTCTCTCCTCTCTTCTCTTCTCTCTCTCTCTCTCTCTCTCTCTCTCTCTCTCTCTCTCTCTCTCTCTCTCTCCTCTCTCTCTCTCTCTCTCTCTCTCTCTCTCCTCTCTCTCTCTCTCTCTCTCTCTATGTGTGTGTGTGGGTGCGTGCTGCTGTTTTTGAGCATGTGCATATGTATGTATATGATTAAGTATATGTACTAATGTGTATGTATGTAAGCATGTAGCTATCCGTCTACTCTTTATTTTGCATGTAGTAAACACTATATACTGTATCTACGTTAAAACGTAAAAAATATAAAAAATATTATCATAAAATGAGACACCAACTCGGACAGCTATTTTCAGCTCAGCTCATCGACAGGAAATTGAACGATTTCAAGCTCCACCTCAAAACACTTTCATCTCCTTCCTCCTGTATCGGATTCCATGACATTTCTCCACATATTTTCATTGGCAGCAAAATGTAAGTGGAGACATGAAATCGTTCTTGAGAATCTGTCTCGT